>VMDO01016929.1:0-46321 GCA_007922755.1 Pedetes capensis | reverse complement strand
CTTATAAACCATCAAGTTGTACACCTGAAATATGTATAATTTTCATGTGCTAATAATATCTCAATGAAGCTGAAAAATGGATGTAGTCTATTACTGGAATTCTCCAAATGGAAATAGAAGTAGAGAAATCACAGGAATAAGGCAAGTGTTCCTCAGATACTAGCTAATTGTAACATGATACTACAGTCTGCCAATTAACCTCGCTTAGTACTTTCTTTGGAAAGTAGTCACTGACCTTTCTGCTGTCTTTGACTTAACTAAAGCACCCTGATACATTCTCTTGCCTTAACCCATCACAGGTGTTACTACAAGTTTCTACAATGCTCTACTTGTTTTTCTTCCCCAGATAACTCATGTCGAAGCCAGACATTAAGTCTGTTAGAGTTAGTGTTGCATCTCCAATGCCTCGGAGAGCACTCAAAACAAACAGTAATTAAATGTTCCAGTATAAAGGAAAAACAATCGGCCTGAACTAAAAAAAAAAGATTTCTGGCAATATATATGAAATTATTAGAGAGTTTAATGCTCAAGTAAAGGATGAAGGAGAAAATTGAGATGATAATGAAAAAGTCCAATTAAATTATTCACCACATTCTGAAGTAATTATGGAAGAAAGAAAAATTTGCTATGAGTCTCTCAATGACTCTAAATTTCAACCTGCTCAAAAATCAGTGAGAGTACAGGGCAGTTAAAAGACTTGTAGGTACAGTCAAAAGTGAAATATTAATAATAATTTTGGAATAGATTCATGACTTGGCCATAGAAGTTTCAGTTGAAGGCTTTTTTTTTAAGTTTAAGGAAATAGATATAAAGAAACTCAAGGAATATGCTCCTAGAGCATTAGATGTATCATAAAGAGAGACACTGAAATCTCCAGTAAGTTTGAGTTTTAAAGCACAACCTATAGGTTTTCCTACATGCAGGTTTAAACACATTAGATGACAAAACTAAAATCACTGGAAATATCATTTATTTTAAGATACACTTATTCTTGGGATAGGATTTAGCTCAGTTCATAGAGTGCTTACTCTGTGTGCTCTGAGGCCCAGGGTTTGATCCCCAGAACAGTAAAAATGGGAGAAGCACCTGGCAGCCCACTCCTGGAAACAATTAGCCATTGAAAACCCTGTGAATAGCCTGGCACAGTGGCATATGCCTGTAAATCCAGTGGCTCTGGAGGCGGAAGCAGGAGGATCACAAATTCAAAACCAAACCAGAGGCAGTCTGCGTAATTTGGTGAGACCCTATCTCAAAACAAAACAAAACAAAACAAAACACACACACACACACATAAAAAAACAAAGTATAAATGGGCTGGGGTGCAGCTCAGTGGTACAGCATTTGCAAAGCATGCAAGCACAAAGCCCAAGGTTTAACATCCAGTTACTCGAAAAAGAAAAGAAAAGAAAACCCTCTGAATATCAGAGAAGCACTGACATAGTGCTGGGCATGGCACAGTGTCAGAGAGTCTTTCATTCTGTTGCACATAGGGCTGCTATGAGTCAGACCTACCTCAGCAGCACCTAACAACTACTTGTTAACAGTGTAATTGTCCATTTTTTATGAAAGTTTTCCTATCAGTATATTTGTTTCTTTATTGTCCAAGTGCAGAAAAAGAATATTTAATTTTTTTAAACCAGGCTATATGTAGTATTGCCATAGTTTAGGCAATCTCCAAAGTCAAAGGAAACATACTTGCCAACAACTTTAGACCACCTTCCCTTCTCACAAAGATTTTAAGTAAAGGGGACTTGTTAACAGAAATCAAATATCTCATTAAATGCTACAATACTCATGGTCATGGTTTAGTTCAGGAAAGGTATACAAATTAAAATTATCCAAGGAAGTACAGGTATAGGGAAGAGCCTGGGAAGAACCAAACACAGTGCTTCTGTTGTCTTCTGTGGAGTTACATGGTGCTACTTGGTAGGTATCACTGTGTAGAAATACTCACAGTATTTGCAACAAGAGAAACTACTCACAATTTCAGTATACAGTTGTTTCTGCGCCTCCAATTGCCCACATTGTTGATCTTAGTCTCTAGCTTCAAAGAAACAATGTGAACTAAAGCCCTGCCTTGTATTGTTTTATTGCATTATTTTAATAAATGACAATTACATTATTGCTTTTTCTATACTGATTATCCCTCACCTAATATCCTGTAGCCAGCAACCATTTTACACAAAGACAAGCCTGTCTGGCATGACATTAAAGGAAGGATTATTTGCCAAAAGTCAATGGCAAAGACAAGACCTATTTTTGGTTAAAGTTAAATTGCCCTACTTTTGTAAATTTACCAAAGTTAATGTTTAAGTTATATGATTTAGGGGTTTTATTTAAAAAATGCCTAAGATTTCACATATAATTTCTATTATCTTTTATTTTATTTTTCTGCTGAAATATTAACAAATGTTTACTAAGAATGTGAAAAATTGTCCAGCCCCAAAGGAAAAGATGATATTTGAACAAAATCCCATGTATGTGCCAACTTTAGGTCATGGGTTGCAAATTCACTATCTTTGGCTCATTAGAGAGTTAATCAAAGTTTATGTTTTTTTTCTATAATCATTTGTATGTCTCCTATGATTAAACACATGAATTTTTAAAATAATTTTAATTACGATTTTAGGAAATTTGGCTTATTTTCATTGTATGTGCACTAGGATATTTAAAATGTGTCAGTTAATGTATAGAAATTAAATCCAAATATTTTTATCATCTGTAAATCTGAGCTTTATTTAGTAAAGGCCTTGCCATCATGGGATGTTTTTCTATTAGAAACTTTGACAAATGCCTTGTAACCATAGAAATGATTTGTGAGACAGCAGGAGTAGCCAAAATAGATTTAATTAATGTGTTAGGTTTAGTGTTCACACAGCATGCTTTACTTTAATTGATTACACTATGACCAAACTTAGATTACTTATATAAGTGCTGATAGAAGAAAATGAATTTTTAATAAAACACTCTTTGTATCATGGTAGCAGATTAATCTAAGTGAAAAAGCTATCATTTGTAATAAGCTTTTAAGACTACTTTGATAATGTGAATACATGCAAGGTTAAGGAGCTCATAAATACAAAGAATAGGGTAAGTTGAAATAATTTAACAAAAGGTATCTGCAATTAACTTTGAATCATGATGCATTTATATTTTAAAATTAAGTAATATTCTTAAGAAGAATTGGAAACAAATTATTTCTAGACTTAAAATGGCAAAAGACTAATTTATTAATGGACTATATAAAATCAAATTATGTCAACAAATATCACAGAATGAATAAATGAAAACAATTTACAAACTTTATTACAGAGGTTTAGTGCTCACTGATTGTTACATGTAGATAATTTTAATACAAATAACTCCATAGAAATGCACTTTTAGTCTACTTCCCTATCATTGTCATCATCACTTTATAAATAAGAAAGATTTTTTATAAAAAGATTTTATAAATAAGAAAGAAAGAATAAAAGACAAATTAAGAACATTTAGAAATATTGTTACATCACAAATAAAAATAATAATAACTGAAACATCTTTACTTGTATAACTAAGGAGATCATAAGTTGTATCTTTGACTCTTTGGATTTTTTTTTTTCCTGGTACTTAGGGTTGAACTCAGGTCCTTTCAAATATTTTCCAAGTGTTCTATCAATAGGTTGCCCCCTTAGTTCACCTATTTATTTATTTATTTATTTATTTATTTATTTTGAATCAGAGTCTTGCTAAGTTATTCAGGCTGTCTTTAACCTCATGCTTATGATCTTTCTGCCTCTGCCTCCCGAGTTGTTGGATTTATAGGAGTGTGCCACCACACCTGGCTTACTCTTTAGACTTTACCATCCTATTTGTTAATATTGAAAATCAGTGACTAGAAAGAAAGTTAATTATTGGGATTTTTGTCTTCCCAAGTTCCTACTGAATGGAATC
This sequence comes from Pedetes capensis, assembly GCA_007922755.1. Taxonomy (NCBI): domain Eukaryota; kingdom Metazoa; phylum Chordata; class Mammalia; order Rodentia; family Pedetidae; genus Pedetes; species Pedetes capensis. The sequence continues at coordinate 42,391 of VMDO01016929.1, read as the reverse complement.
ACTTAGGAGATGGAAACATTACTGCTGAAAACCAGAGAGTACAAGTACAACCAGCTTCAATGAGCATGTATATAAACAAACCATACTCCTAGACAACTCCCACCACCTAGTTTAACACTGTGCTGTTGCCGTCTTGAAATTCTCAAGAACTTTTGTACAAAGACCCCTTCATTTTTATGTTGAACTGTGCCTCACAAATCCTATAGCCAGTCCTGTGCATACATAGCTATGTTGTTCTTAGGTGCTGTAGAGTCAGATCCAAACCATAGGATTTTCAGGGGCTGATTGTTTAGATATTGTTTGAAGAGTGGATTGACAAATCCGTCTCCTAATGCATAGCCATAGATGCTATTATACGTGTTAGTTAACGTGAAATGGAGGGCTGTCATGTCTAAGTTGGGAAGATACTAACTGGCTGTCGTTGCTGGCCATGAAGCGTTAAGTGAACCATTGAGTTCAGTAATACTTTGTGAGAAAAAGACTGAAATTCTGGACAAACCCATTGTCTCCATTGTGGTTCTTTCTAATAGAGCCTGGCTCAGTTGAAAACAGTGCCAGTCACAGTAGTGACTTGGTAAAAGCAAACAAAGTGGAAATCATTAACTCATCTCTCAAAATAACAGGGAATAAGTCCATAGAAAAATCAAGAATAATATAGATTTTGAGGAATACAATTAACAAGCCTGAGTTAATAAGCTTATGTGGAAATTTATAAAGTAGGCCATATAGACATGTGAAAAATTCCCAGATGTTTGGAAGTACTCAAAATTGATATTCTTGTAGTATTATATAAACTATAATCTAATATTCAAACCATAAAGAGACCATGGTCTCTGGCCTCAGCACAGTAACTTGAGAAATTAACAAGTTTAATATCACAATAACCAGTAGGAAATTATAACATAAAACTCATCTAAATAGCTCTAATTGCTCTGAGAGGAAATCAAAATTGCAAAGACTATTTAGAATTTAAGATCTCAGGGAACATAACATAAAAAGTACATAAAATACGCTTAAAGCTTTACTGAAATGACATCTGAAAATCTATGAATGCTTTCATTATTAATGAGATACTGAATTATATATTATAAAATCATTAAATTCCAGTTCATTTATTGGAAAAGTGAGTAAAATTCTTATGAAACTAGAAATAGATAAGATGTGAGTTTATTAAATGCCAACACTGTTTATACAAGTAAGATTTTTTTCAGAGAAACTGAAAAGCAGGCTAATATGATGATTGTATATTTATATTTACATGTTTATATATAAGGTGATTCATTATGAGGAATTGGTTTACATGATTATAGAGGCCAAGGATTTCCATGATCTGCCTTATGCCAGCTGGAGATCCAGAAAAGCCAGTAATAAGATTTATAGTCCTACTCTCAAGGGCCAACAACAAAGTGGCCTGATAGTGTAAATCCAGGTGAGAAGGCAGAAGACCTATGTGCCAGTTCACACAGTCAGATGAGCCAGTCAATTCTTTCTTTCAACATTATGTTCCTCTTGTGCACTTAGTAGATTAGAGGATACCCTCCCCCTCATGAAGAAGGGCAAGCTCATTACTCAGGCTAGCCACTGAAACACTCATTTCTTTGACAAATACTCTCATAATCTCTTTCAGATAAAATGTTTAACCAGATATCTGGGCATCCTGCTGCTCAGACAAGTTAACATATAAAATTAATCATCTCCATTGTACCTGTGGCAATGTGGCTCCTATATGCATTTCTCTACACCATATTCAATCTCCAAATTAGCACAGTAAAAAACCATACTCTGCCAGGCACCATGACTCATGCCTTTAATCCCAGCAATTTGGGAGGCAGAGGCAGGAGGATTACAAATTTGAGGCCAGAAGTAGCCTGTGTAATTTAGTGAGACCCTGTCTCAACATAAAAAATAGAAAAATGAACTGAGGGTACAACCCAGTGGTGGAGTACTCACAAAATATGTGCAAGGATGTGGGTTCAAATCCCAAGTAATGCAAAGAAAAGAATAAAAAAAGTCATAATTTCACCAAACACGATATAGTGATATTCAACTGAAAATGCACAAACCCCTTCTCTAGAGAAAGATAAATTCTTTGTTTTTGTTGTTAGGTATCCTCAATTCGGTGTTTGACTCATAGTGACCCTATGTACAATAGGCAAAACACTATTGTCAGTGTTTCTCTGCTATTCATAGAGTTTTCAACGGTGGACGGATTTTTGGGAGTGGATTACTGGGTCCTTCTCCCAAGCCTATAGCACCCGGTGTTTCCAGGTGGTCTCCAATCCAAGTACTAACCAGGCCCGACCTTGCTTAGCTTCCAAAATCTGATAGATTAGAGTGCCTCAGTGCTACAGCTGCAGGCAAAATTCTTTGAGTGATTCTTAATCTTATCCTTGATAGTCATAAATTAAATACTATGTAAGATTAATTCTAAATAAAAACCTACTATATACTATCAATATATCTTATGTTTCATGATAAGGAAAAGAAAAGTAATTTCTGCTGGGTGGTGCACACCTATATTCCCAGTGATTAGGTTGGCTGGGAAAGGAGGATCACCTGTTGGAGAGTAGGGACAGCCTTTATAATTTAGCAAGAATCTGTTTCAAGCTACAAAATATGAAAAGGGCTGAGGTGCAGCTCAGTGGTAGAGCACTTGTCAAGTATGCATGAAGCCTTGGGTTCAGCACCCCATTAGTCAAAAAAAAAAAAAAGAGAAGAAAAAAAAAACAAGAGAAAGGAAACTCTAAATATACTCACACATATATTCATAACAAAATATGGAGGAAGTTCTTAGGACAGCTGCAGTCCTCATTTCTGTAACCTGTAATGTGATATAGAGGATTTTTCACCTACATTATTCACTCTCTATTCTGTATTTCCTCTATCTTCAACAAGTACCTCAGCTAATCCTGCTTCTTTGCCCAGTCAAGTGGCCCAAATCTTCCTTCTTGAAGAGTCTGAGGAATTAGTATGCTTGCTAAGTTGGGTTGTTGAAGTTCTACATTAACCTTAATGACAGGTTATGGCAAAACAAAGACATGTCCTAAGGAATCTCTTTTATTCTACACAGGGGACTAGTGGTCCAATTTACCCTTAGCATTAAGGATCAGTCATCCAGCCAACATGTTAATTCTCTTCTTTGCCTGTTGATGTGTTCAAAGGCATGGGGGCCAAAGAGACTGGGTAGCAGTCTTAATTTATACTGCAATGGAATAATTTTTGTGTCTCCTGGTAGAATCTTCCTCAAGCTAAGAATTCTAGTCCAGCAGAGCATAAAATTGCATGTGAGTAGGAAGCAAAAATTTTGTTAATCAATTACCTATGGTAATACTGAGTGGTGCCACTCCTATTTCTAACCCTTCATTCCCGGGGCCTACAACCCTGGCAATGGGAGAAACAGTACCATATGTTGTTGCACTTTGACATAGCATATAACCTTCTAAATATTCTTGCCATAGCCCTGCCAGATATTGCCACCTGTACTGTAACTGAGTCTTACAAGGCTATTCCAACATTCTTTCAAGCAATCACATCAGAGTGTTAGGAAATACGGTAACAATAGTTGCACGAGCAAAGTTTCATTGCCATACTTCTTTTGCTATGAACTGAATATGTTCATCAGAAGTAATGCTGTGTAGAATTACCAAGATGGTGAATGATGCTTTTGCTTCACCAATAGATGTCAATCCTTTTTAAATACAACAAATCTCCCCATGGGACATACTTTATACTTTATCTTTAAGGCCTTTCTGGGACTTTAATTTTGTTATGGACGTAGAAGCAAAGAAGGGTAACATCAATAGATTCTAAGGACTATCAAACATTATTTTTCATGTCAAGGTCATTTTAGGTGACTCATTATTTTTAGGGGGTGAGGAGGGAGGAAATGCATTGAAAGAACGTGCAAATAAAAGCCTGATAGAATCCATGGCCCCCACGTGCCTACCAGTTTATCAGGCTGTGGGGGGCTTGTTTTGCTTTGATGCTAAAAGATATGCCATCCTTTTTAGATAATAACAGGGCCATTCATGGTAGACAGGTTTCCGCTGAGCTTCCAGACTAAGACAGGCTAGGGAGAAGGACCGAGCAGCCCACTCCTGAAACAATCAGCTATTGAAAACCCTATGAATAGCAGAAAAGTACTGTGAAATATAGTACCAGAAAATGAGCTTCCAAGGCTGGAAGGCATTCAAAAAATGACTGAGGAATAGTTGCCTCCTCAAAGTAGAGTTTCCACTAATGACGGCAATGGATTAAAGTCCTTGGAACGTCCATTTGTATATGTGGAATGACTAAAAATGAGAAGCACAGTGGCTATAACAATGGGCTCAACATAAGAAAAGATGGTGTGCATGGCACAGTGTTGACAAGTGTTTCCTTGTGTTGTACATAGGGTCACCATTAGTTAGACCTGACTCAATGGAACCTAACAACAAGATTCAATGGAGAAAAAAATCATGAAATTGTAACAAAGTACATGTCAGTGGATGCTGAAAAGGCAGAAATCAAACTAAGGCCACACAACAGCTTTAATTTATTCAAGATACCATTAAAACATCAACCAGTACAACCATCAGATCTACAACTATTTCTGCTGCCTCCACTGTGATGAACCAGTTAACACTCATCATTCAAGAATCACATATTAAGAGACCTGATTGAATGATTGAATATTTATCAAGTAAGTTTGAGTACTTGTCTGATTAGAGCAACCCATGAGTAGCTGACACTTCCATTGCTCTAAGACAATTAAATAAGAAATGTATGATTGGGCTTGGGGTTGTGGCACATACCTATATTCCCTAGCTACTTAGAGGCAGAAGGATTACAAGCTAGAGGCCAGAGGCAACCTGAGCAACTTAGCAAGACCTTGTCTCAAAATTGCCTATAAAATACAATAAAAGGGGGGCTAGAGGTAGAGGATTTTCCCAGCATGTATGAGGCCCCGAGTTCAAACCCAAGTATGTCAAATAAATCAGTAAATGTATGATTAGTGTGGGAATCTTCTTTTGTCAGTGCCAAATGGTAACAAAGAAGTATTTGGAAAACAAATTTGCAAGGTAACACATATATTCACAAATAAGGAAAGCTCACATTTAGTAACACATTATTATTTTTGTCTTCTTTTTTATTTTTGTAAGAGTTGCAAACACAGATATTACATTATAGTTAACTTTGTTAAATAAATTATTTTAAATAATTTATTAGCATTTGATACAAAGATATTGACAGAATTATTACATATTTAAATAAATGAAGGGGTGAAGAAAAATAAATCATTTTTCTAGGAATATAGGACACAGTTCTCGAATAAATTAGGCACATCCATTATGGACACCACAGTGTAATACCATTTATAGACAGCTTAATACCTATCTGCTTTTATACAATACATAATTGATCAGAACATTTTGCAGTTTGACTTGACTGTCACCAAAATTAAAAAGAAAATGTCTATTCATAGTGAAAGGCAGCAAAAATGTTAACATAATGCTTATGTGTTGTTGACACCATGTACCATTTCCCACAAAATGAAGAATGACAAATTGCAAATTACATGACTTGTGAAACATACTATCATTTACCACAAGTCTTCCTTCAAGGATTTTATATAGTAGGATAAATAGGCTGTCAAAAGAAGAATGAAGTGATTTATACAACTGCCATTTAGTTGAGTGGCAGGTCGTTATATGAATATTGTATTTGAATAAGATTATTGGGACATAAATATAACATTTAATATATATAATATTTAATATATATGTTATATGTAGATATATATTTTATAATCTGTGGACACTAGTTATAAATTCAAATAAACAAAAAGCCATGGAAAAAATAAAATCAGTTCTGAAAATGTGAAGTTAGGTTATACTTTGATTACTTTTGAATATATCTATATATGGGTTTGAATTTGCACAAGAAGTGAATTTGAAAAGAAAGAATAGTTTAAATACTGTTATCCTATTTATTGGAGCCTGCATCCTTAGCCCTGTGGCCTCTGATCCCCTCAGATCTCGAAGCAAAGCAAGGTTGGGCCTGGTTAGTACTTGGATGGGAGACCCCCTAGGAACACCAGGTGCTGTAGGCTTGGGAGACAGACCTGGCAACCCACTCCCAAAAATCAATCCGCCATTGAAAACCCTATGAACAGCAGAGAAGTACTGACAATAGTGTTTCTCCTATTATACAGAGGGTCGCTATGAGTCAGATATTGACTTGATGGCACCTAACAACAATAACAACATTTATTGGTACCAAATGCATAGAAAAAATATTTTTATACCGTTTAGAGATGGAATTGCATCAGTAGATCTTTCTAAATTACTTTTAAATAACTTTTCAAGAAAATTTACATAATGTCTAGAAATCCCCGGTCAACCATAGTCAGCAAAAAATAAAAAAAAGTTAACTGAAAAGAAAAAATGACACAAGGAGAACAGAGTTCAAATTTATTTTGTGATGTTGTACAGGAAACATTAAATATATATTAGTGTATGGCCTAAGGGTGTTTAGATCAGAAAATTACTTTGATTAATAGATACCTTCCCGGCATCCAATCTCATCTGATTACAGAAGCTAAGATGCATTGGGCCTGGTGGTATTTGGATAGGAGACCTCCTGGGATTAGTGGGCACTGTAGACTTGGGAGACAGATCTGGCAGCCCCCTTCTGAAACAATCAGCCATCAATAAACCCTATGAGTAGCAGAGAATCTCTGACACTAGTGTTGGGAATGGCACATCCCCAGGTAATGTTTCATCTGTTGTACATAGGGTCACTATGAGTCAGACTCAACAGCACCTAACAACACCACCTGAATGGGATTTTTTATATTTAAGTCATATTTAAGCTGGGTGCAGTGATACACATCTATAATCTCAAGCAGTTGAGAAATGGAAGCAGGAGGAACACAAGTTTGAGGCCAGAGGCAGCCTGTATAATTTAGCAAGACCCTGTCTCAGGATGAAAAATTTAAAAAGGCCTGGAGCACTTGCAAAGTCTGAACTACGCCTGGGCTCAACCCCAAGGACGGTGGAGAGCAGCAACAATAACAACAAAACGATCTATTTTAACCTGTTCAGAAGAGAAAACCTTGATATTGCCTTGGTGATGCGTTGTTAATCATCTCAACATTCTGAGCAAGTGAGACAGAATAAGATTTTGTGTGTTTGGTTTTTTATTTATTTTAATTTAACTAGCTCAGGACACATCCACAAAGTTTAGGAATCTGAATTACAAGTAAAATTGTTTCTTTGAAAACTGACCTTTGTCTTTTTCTTTGACTATATTTGAAAACTGATAAATTCAGAAATATTTTCACCCATGAATTCAACCTTTTGATAGGTTTCTTAGTATGGCTTCTGGGTAATAATCTTTTGTTTGCCTATTATACCTGCCACAGGCAATTTTCAGTTCCAGATAGGGCAAGTAGTAATTAAGCTGCAAGTTTAAGGATTGGCTGGGACAAGGGAGGATGTGGCTTAGCAGGCTGGGTAACAGAGTTAGGATGCCCAGGGCAAATAAATAAGGTGTCAATAGTGACATCAGTTGCCAAAAAGGAAACATGGTGTCAAACCATAAATGAAGCACATGAATGGCTTGTGACACTTAAAACCATTGCCTTCTAATCAGATCTTCATTTATTTTTGCTTATTAGCTACATTCTTATAGATTTCTGATTTTTTTGACATAGGAACAATACCAAATATGCCACATGGTTTTCAAAACTGTTTTTATATTTATTGTTGCAATGATTTGCATAATTAATTGAGATTTGTTTTGTTTCTTCTAAAAGTTATTCACTAGATCCATAGTCATGCTTTCCCCCTCCTTTTCCTTCTCAAAAGAGAATTATTTTTTTATCTACACACTATATTATTAGATTGCAGATTGTCTTATTAGGCCCATATATTTAACCCTTATACTATTAATTTATTTTCTTTACTAAATCTTGCTGTTCTTTTAATCATAGTACAATGAGGAGATATACAATATAGTGCTTATCAGAGTTTATTAAAATAATCATTACCTTGTAACAAGTGAATAGAGTAAGCGTGAATGGCTACTACAAGATGAACAGAACACTAAACAATGCGGGACTACTAGTAATAACCAAAGGTTATAGGGCTGTTGTATGTATAAAAGAAAGGAACACACTTATGGTACTCTTTTCATACCCCTATTCCTTCCCACCCCATTCCCCTGACTTAGCAAGTCTCAGAGCTCACTGAAAAGGGTGTGGCTGTAGCTCACTAGAGAGTAAAGACCACAGAGTTTCCATGGCAGGGAAACTTCCTCCTTGGCTGTAATGGAAATTCAGGGAAAGTTACATTTGGGTCCTATCCAGTGTTGTCTGAGTTTGCTAGGAAGCTAGATAAACATGAGAAGGAATGCTGCTGAAGTGAGAGGCCCAGAGAACTCACTCAAAAGTTGTTTTCAGGGATGTGCTTAATCTCACTCCTGCTTCAGTGACCTGAACACAACATGTCACTTCTGTCACTAGAAGAAAAGGCACAAAGGGACCCAGAAGCATCTTCTTCCTGGAGAGACCCTCCAGCACTGATTACTGTCAAAAGTTAGTATCTTAATAGCTAATAAAGGAGAAATACTTATACAACATAAGCAGTCAGAACTTAGTATTAAAAGAAGAGTGAAGATATAGTACACCATTCTAAGCAGGTGGAATACAGGGACTGAAAAATCTAGGAATAAAAGTGTCAGGTTTACCAGGAGCAGTGGCACAAGGCTGTAATCCCAGCTACTCAGGAAGCTAAGGCAGGGGGATCTCAGGTTCAAGGCCAGAAATAGTCTTTGGAAATTAAAAAGAAAATGTGTCTTAAAATAAAAAAGCAGCTTGGCATTTACCTTAGTAGTAGAGCACTTGCTAAACATGTGTGAAGTCTAGCATTCAAACCACAGTACCTCAAAAAAAATATGTATATTTTATATATAAATGTACATTTTATATATATATTATATATGTATATTATATATAAGTATATCATATATATATATATATATATATTTGTTGTTATTGTTAGATGCTGTCAAGTCGGTATCCGACTCATAGTGACTCTCATAGGGTTTTCAATGGCTGACTGTTTCAGGATTGCCTTGGGAATGGATTGCCAGGTCCTTCTCCCATTTTTGCAGTGCTGAGAATTGAACTTCGGACCTCAGAGACTGCAACGCAGTGCTTTACCAACTGATCTAAATCCCAGCCCATTTTATATATTTACTGTGGGCTTATATATATGTATGTATATAAAAATATAGGGTGGGTTTATAAATAACAAATAATAAATAACAATAAATAATAAATTTACAGTGGGTTTATAAATATAAATATATTTATATATAAATATACTGTGGGTTTATATATAGATATATATAAATATATATCATATAATATAAAATAATATATATTGTATATAATATATATATGTAATATATATATTACATATACATATACATAATATATATATACATAATATATATACATATACATAATATATATACATATACATATACATAATATGTATACATAATATATATATTATATATATATTATATATATGTATAATATACATATACATAATATATATACATAATATATATATACATATATATATATATATACACATATATATACATATATATATATATATATATTGTTGTTCCTGTTAGGTGTAGTCAGGTAGGTATCCGAATCATAGGGACCCTGTGTACAACAGGGGAAACACTATTAGCAGTGCTTCTCTGCTGTTCATAGGATTTTCAATGGCAGTTTGATTTTTGGTAGTGGGCTGCCGGTTCTGTCTCCCAAGCATACAGCACCTGGGTGTTCCCAGGCCATCTCCCATCCAAGTACTAACCAACCTGACCCTGCTTAGTTTCCAAGATCCGAGGGGATCAGATGCCATAGGGCTAGGGCTGCAATATATATATATATATATATATATATATATATATATATATATATATATATATATATATATATATACACACACACACACACACACACCACCCTGGAATCCAATCCTGTCAGATCTTGGAAGCTAAGTGGGATCGGACATGTTTAGTATTTGTATGATAGACTGCTTGGAAACAAGTGCTGTGGCTTGGGAGAAGAACATGGCAACCCACTCCCAAAAAGGCAATGGGCCATTGAAAACCCTGTGAATAGCAGAGAAACCCTGACAATAGTGCAGGACATGGCACAGTGTCATGGAGTGTTTCATCTCTTGTATGGGGGATCCTTAGCGCCAAAGAACAACAAAATACATATATGCACATACATATGTATCTTTACACAGAAATATACATGTATACCTGTTTCAAAAAGTCATGAAAGCATCAGCCATTAGAGTTAAACAATGTAAAGGAAAGATTTCACTAAAGATAAGTGCCAAAAATAATGAAATGGAATACTCACACACTGTTGAGAAAATATATATTTTCCTTTTAAAATGTAACTTTATAGAGCAAAAAGGAATATTTATGTATGATTGTACAAATTGTATATTCATATAAAAACCTAAAACTCTTTTATTCCAAAGGGAATAATATATGTAAACGTGAAAGATATAAGAAAACTACTTGAAGTTAATCCTGGAAAATAATTTTTTGACTTGAGTTCATGAAAATGCCTTACTAAACAAGGCATTTAAAGCAAAAGGCACAGGGCATAAACAAAAATACTGATAAATTCGAAAGAATCCATGTTATTTATGAAGGGAAAATTTTTATTATCTCAGAGTTTTGGAGATTCAATATTTTAAATACCATTTGTCTTCAAGAAATGCAAAACAAATTTATGAGAAACCATTAAATGTACACCTGACCATATTAAATATTGAATAGAATGTGGACTAATTGGGCACTTGGTCAACACTTTGAAAACCATTAACTGAAGAACATATGTATTTCCCTATGATGCACCTATCTTGCTATTAAGTTCACATCCATCAGTATAGGTATTTATACATATATGACTCAAGACACCAGTATGAGTGCTCTTATTAAAAAAATATTGAAACATCCCATATTCTCTTCTAAATTAGATGTGGTGAAAATAACAATATATTTATACTATAAAGTATAGTGGGGCTGGGGTTTACCTCAGTTGGTAGAGTGCTGCTCTGCAGTCTTTGAGGAAAATATTTTGATCCCTAGTGCCACAAATAAGGGGGAAGGGTGTGACAATCCACTCCCAAGGCAATCCTGGAACAGTCAGCTATTAAAATCCCTAAAAAGGTCACTATGTGTTGGATCTGACTCAATGGCACCTAACAACAACAATAAAGTATAGCAATACACAGAAATAAAAGGAATGCCTACCTATAGTTACATAAAGAAATTCAAAATGATATCATAATATTGAAAGAAAGTAAGGTAAAGAGAACTTACATCATAATTAAAAAATTCCATTTTCTATGGTTTGTTGAATGTCTCCTAGAAAGGCACACATGTTTAGGGTTTGGTTTCCAGGAGTACTGGGAGGTGGTGGAACTTTGAAGAAGTGTTTGTAGTAGGAGGTTTTTAGGTCTCTGGGAACATACTGTAGGAAAACAATACATCTTTGTAGTTTCCTTGCAATCCTTTCAGTTCTCATTTGAAGATTATATAAAAGGAGTAACTGGCTCCTTGTCTCTTTCCCTTTCGTGTTCAAGATGTGATCCTCCATTCCTACGTGTGTTCCCACCATCATATGCTGCCATCTACTTCCCTCACTACTTCCCTCAGTGGCCAAACCAATGTGCCTGCCCTATTTAGATTCTGAATTTCCAAAACTGTGAGATAACACTTTTCCCATTATAAATAAGCTTCCTGAAGTTTTTCAGTGTAGTAATGGAAAGATGACTAATATATCAATTATTTAAGATCAAAACCAGGAGGAAAATATTGCAGTTGTGTGTGTGTGTGTGTGTGTGTGTGTGTGTGTGCACGTGCACGTGCTCGTTTGTATGGTAGGTGTGGTGTGTGCTTGATCAGGAGAGAATAGGAGAGGGAGAGAAAGAGACAAAGAATTATGAAGATACATAACTTTGTCCCATTCTTATTTATTATTTACATAAAGAACCAAAATACTAATAATTTTCTGAAAATTCTACATGATATGCTAAATGATACATGTTACATTTGTGTGTGTGTGTGTGTGTGTGTGTGTGTGTATGTGGTACTGGGGGTTGAACCCAGGGCTTCATGCTTACATGCTTTGCACCTTCTGGACCACTGAGCTGCACCCCCCAGCCCATTTTTTTAGTTTTTGAGACAGGGTCTTGCTAAGTTACTCAGACTGCCTTGAACTTGCAATCCTCCTGTCTCTACCTCCCCAGCTGCTGGGATTACAAGCGTGCGACCATGCCAGGCTCCATGTTAAAATTTTATAAATTTAACATACTCTGTTATTTTTTTCAGTTAGCTTAGACAATGCATAATTAATTATAGGTCTAATAAGTAAGATTTTCTTCACAACTGCATAGACTAGGTTATTTTATACCAATTAGTTGTAATGCGATAATTCAGGAAGTTTTTCTGAAAGTAGATATTTGAGGACATTTAAATAGTTTCAAATTTCCTTTTCTTTGGATGAAAGTTTCTTTTATAGTGCAAATATATTTTAATTAGAAATCCTCATTTAAAAAAATCATAGTAAAGGGAAACCATTTTTACTGATATAAGCCAGAGGGTAAATAATATTAATGCTAAGTACATATCTTTTAAGAAAAGGATAAAATTTACTGTGACATTTCTTTTTTCAAGCGCAAATTTCCAGTGTTCCACAATTGTCTTTTGAATGAAAATTGAATGAGATTTCCTTTATTCTAACATCAAATTTTAGCATTTCACAAGGTAAACAGTGAGTCTTTGATGCTTCACTTCAAAATGTCCACAGGAATTGATGAAGGTAATCAATCCCCTTTTCTACAGACAACAAAAATTTTGTACTCCTTTGGTCGCAGGGTACTTAATATAACCCTAATGAGTTTGAAAAATATTTTTTAAAAATGTAATGACATTAAGAAGAATGCAAACTATTCAAATGCTTTTTTTTAAAACTAGATTAGGCATGTTAAATGATTGAAGCAGATCCCAGGTAGCTTAGAACACTGCAAAGTGCATGGTCTGCTTAAAGGTGGCAACTGCTGCTCAGCAACCATAGATCTCTACCATGTCGGAATTGAGAACCAGATTTGGCAGAGAGACCAACATTTACAAAAAAGACAGAAATTCATATTATAACGTGATCTCTCTCAAGTTTTGCATGCTGGTGTTAATAATAAGAAAAAACGTTACCCAAACCAAATAAGCAAATAAGTTGGGAAACTTCCTCTTACTAAGTGAACAGAATTTACCATTGGAAAAAAGGAATACTTGATCTTCATCCTGCCCCATTCTCAGCTACTTTAATGAAAGCCATAAAACCTCTTTAAAAATATTTGAGGGACAATTATTTCTTTGGAAAGTTACAAATTATATTGTTTATCAAAACCATTGGTGGAGGACCAAGCAGCTTTAATCATAGAGTTTAAGCATACAGTTAATATAAGATTGCTTGTTTATTTCTCAATGTTCAAGTACTTGTTTCTAACTTGAAAAAAATACTATTTCAAAGCTTACTTTTAAAAGCCACTATATTTCAGATATTTTCTGAATTGGGGAAAGATTGCCTCTTAAAGTATTATTTGCCTATAATGTATGCTTTCCTTTCATATATCTTTGAAAATCTGTAAAAGAATTATCAGAATTTTTCAAAATCACAACTGCAGGCATAGTTAAATGGTCTGAGCTCTGTAGTCAGATCCTCCAACTCTGAATCTAGGCTCTGGTGTTTACTAACAATTTCACCGAGTCTATGTGTATTACCTAAACTTCCTGAGTTTCAGATTCCTCATTTACTAAAGTAATGGTCCTTATGCTACTTACTTCCTAGAATAATTCTATAAGGAATTTTGTGTTAGTCATATTTCACTGCTATGATAAAATACATAAGAAGACAACTACAGGAAGGAAGGACTCCCCCAGCCATGGTTTCAGAAGTTTAAAATCTTAGAATATAGAAACTTTTCCTGTAACAGGAAAAGTTTCTATCTTAAACAGAAATGGAACCCAAGGACATATAGAAAAATACTACATAGTAAAAGATAGAGAAGACTTGGATGGGAAACTTAGATGGGAAGGGGGGAGGGGGGAAACATAGGGGAGGGTAAGGGGTAACCTATATGAATAATGTTTATCAAATTGCATATATGAAAATTGTCACAATGAAAAGCACGTCAAAATGAATCACATTATGATGTACATTAAAAATTTCTAATAAAAAATAAGAATTTGAAAAAAAATCTTAGAATAACATAGCTGGCAGCATGTGGTGGAGCAAAGGCTCACCTCTTGGTGGACAGGAGGCAGAAAAACAGACAGGACCAGAATTATTCTGGGGAAAGATTCATCTTTTAAAAGTAGGGTTCCAGTGGCCCACTTCCTCTGACCAGGTCCCACTTCCTAAAGCCCATGCAGTATGAGCTCATCCGTGAGTTTACCTATTGGTGAAGTTACCAATCTCAAGATCCAATCACCTCTCAATAGCACCGCCAGTTGGGTACCAAGCCTTTAACACATGAGCCTTTGATGGGGACAATGCCCTATCCAATCTCTAAAAAATCATTAAAATCATCAGAACAACAACTGGGAAATAAAAAGTACTCCAAATATGTGGTTTATTGTTGTTATGTGCTCTCCAGTTGGGTCCAATTTATAGAGATCCTCACAGGATTTTCAGTGGCTGATTTTTCTGAGATTGTTTCAGGAGTGAATTGCCATGTCTGTATCCTTTCATCATATCTATTCATCTCTGTGCTGAGCAAATAATCTGAAAAGGTGAATTTTATGAAGATGAACTGGAGCATCATGATTGAAGAAAGACACATCAATGTTATTCAGATGACACAACTCTGCTTGCTGAAGAGGATTTGAAACATTTACTGATGAAGATCATAGAACATAACCTTCAGTATAGATTGTGCCTCGACCTCAACTAAACAAAAATCCTTACAATAGGTGAGTACATAACCTCATGATAAATGGAGAAAAGATTGAGGTTGTCCAAAATTTTACTTTATTTGCTTCTACAACCAACACCCATAGAAGCAGCAGTCAAGAAATCAAAAGACACATTGCACTTGGAAAAGCTGTTGCAAAAGACCTTTTCAAAGTGTTGAAATGTAAAATTGTCACATTGAAGACAAAGGTGTGCCTGATTTCTCCCATAATATTTTCAGTGGCATCATATGGTTGTGAAAATTGAATATTGAATAAGGGAGACAGAAGAATTCATACTTTTGAATTATGGTGCTGGAGATGAATATTAAATATACCATGGTTTGCCAAAAGAACTAAGTGGTCTATCCTAGAAATGCAACGAAAGTGCTCCTTGGAAGCAAGTTTGGCTAGACTACACCTGATAGTTATTGTACATGTTTTCAGGAGGGACCAATCCCAGGAGAAGAACACTGTGTTTGGGAGAGTGACAGTTCAACGAAATAAATGAAGACGCTCAAGTAGATGGACTGACAGTGTCTGCAATGACAGGCTTAAAGATAAATAAGATGGTGTGCCTGGCACAGAAGCAGGGAGTGTTTTGTTCTGTTGTACATAGGGTTGGTATGAGTTGGATCTGACTGATGGCACCTAAGAACAACAGCAACCATCTATTTCAATTATTTTTCTGTCCTTTGAAGTTTCCCTATTTTTATAGTTTGTATGAAAATAGTACTTAGATATCAGAAGATAAATTTTTCTCCCAACTGAATCCTCACAAGTTTATTGCAATCACACTCATGGTTACAAAATAATATTTTATTCACTGATTCATGTGTTAATATATGCTATGAAATTACCTTATCTCCTCTCTGACTTTTTAAAAATTACTATGATAATAGGCAAAGTTTAGTTCAGGTGATAGAGTGCTGCTTATCATTCTCTGAACCCACTTGCAAAGCAATCCCAAAACAATCAGCCATTGAAAATCCTATGAGGCTCCTTATGAGTTGGACTTTACCTGATGGTACAAAAGGATAACATAAAATTATAAATGACATTGAGAATTATTTAGCTATTAAATACAAATGGATATGAATACACGGAAACTCAGATAAATTGAATAATTTTCCTGAAACCAAACACACACACACACACACACACACACACACACACACACACACACACACACACACACAGAGGTAGCAAAGTGAGTCAAAGATTTTTTATAAATTTATTACACATTTACATGTGATTTTTTCAGGCATTCCCATTGAATATATAATTTTAAAACATTGGAATGCCTTAACTCAAACAATTTCTCCATTAAATTAGAAAGGAGGAGACAAAATAAAAAGAGAAAGCCACTATTATTGAGAAAAAACTCATCACTTAAGTTATAATGTACTGAACTTCTATACACTTACCAATGAATTTTACATAAATACCACATTTTGCCTTCATATTCATATGTTTTCATACTTTGTGATCAACATTTTTACATTGACAGTTAATGTAAATGATCCACAGAAAAGCATATTTCATAGGCATTGAAAATAAAGGTCAACAAATTTAGTTGGTTTCCTCTAAAGTAAATATTTCTTAAATGTCACATTTGCACAGTGTTAAATGTTTTTAGCAAACACTTGTGAAGAGTGCCCTTATGACATTGATGACTGAATATATTATCCCATCTCTAATAAAGTAGTGCACTTTCCAACTTTATTTGAATTAAAGGACACTCTCTGACAAATTAAGACAGATTTTATTTTGAAAGATGATAGTATGCTAAAATAATGAGATTTCTCTTCATTGTCTAAGAAAGGAATAAGGAAAAGGACAATACTAAGGAACTTGTCTGAACAGTGCATTCAAAAGAGAGAAAGTTACCTAGAACTTTGAATTGCTTCCCTTCTTTCTCTTCAGCTTTTATATACGTTAGTATTCTGGAGAGTGGTAACTTCCACTTCACACAATATATCCAGCTAATGAGATTGCAGAAATATTGTACTCTCCATCATTCTCTTATCAGTGACAGTCAGTCCATTAAAACCTGTGACCTCAAGAAGTGGATTTGAATTTTATCCTTTTGCATTCTGAAAACTGTCCTCCCCAACTGTTAATAGATAAGATGGATGCCATATTTGGTGTCAGTTCATGACACTTAGCACTCCAGAACTATTTTGAAATCAACAACAGACCTATTATCTTCTTTTACAAAGGTATTTTATAGGGCTATTTAGTAAATTGTGGAATTCTAAAGTATATTTTACTTTTGTTAACCTGTAGTTTGGTTTCCTAACACTATGCAGGATAATATGAATAATGGATGCTTATGGTCTGCATTTTAATGGTATCTTTTCAAAGAAATTACATACAGACACCCAAAAACAATCTTCCTTTAGATAGTGGCACTATTTGTCCTGAGAACGGAAACTGATAGTTTATTTTTCGATCTTTAGCGGTCTGGGCCACAAATAAGTTTGACATGCTCATAACTGAAAGTCAGAATTGTAAGATAATAAAAATAGCCTGTATATATTTATTGTGAGCCAATTTAAGAGGAGAAATTTAACCACCTGTGATATGATTTCACTAGTAACAAAGAAGGAGAAAGAGACTCCCTCTCAGTTTGAAGTTCCAAGGAACCAACCATGATTATAGGGCTGGCATAGAGAGAGAAAGTGAAAATATTAGTAGTGGGGGTGATTTTATAAATATAAAAGTTTATATGTTCCTTTCTGTGGATGTCGTCAAACATCAAAAATTCAACTCCAAGATCCACCTCCAGTGAGTGAAAGTTTCAGGAAAAGTAGAATAAAACATCTGACAGAATTATGCCTTTGAGAGGAATAGAATACAGTCCACTGTTCCAGCTGATCCTTAGCAGGGACAGGAGAGAAAGGCACAAATCTAGATTTGTGGAGGTAGAATCGATAAGAAATATCTTGAAGATATAAAATAACTGAGGATCTTATTGATCTACACTTAGGATGATTTGATGATACAAAAGGTGCAGAAATAAATATCCCTAGAAATGATGATACAGGAGCTGATTTATAATAACCAGAAAATAGAACACAGAAAATAGGAGCACTGTGAATACAGAGAAACAATCTCATGGTGTGCCAAGCAGATGAGCTTTCCTGCACTGTCAGGTGTTGAGATTAAAATATTTATGCCTAATGCAACAAACACTCATCAACTAATTTGACTGTCTTTGGAGAACTCCATGTGCATTCAAGGATGCTAAACAGGAACAGGATCAAAGGTATATTCAAATGAAGTTTGTTATGTTTATATGCAAACTTTAGCTGAAATGGCTCTCATAATGCTTCAGGGGCTAGGAGCCCTGTAGAGAGATTGGCAGGGTAGAATTATCAAAATAATTTGTTGCATTGAAATTGAACTAATAATATCCAGCATATTAATCATTTACTCTATATGTAGTAAGCATTATGTGAGTGGATTTATTTGATTTCTCCAATTAATTATGGGAAAAAACTATATCTTCTCATGTATTGAAATCAATTGAGAATTAAAGTATTAGTATTAAAAACTGGTAATTTTATGAATACCAATCTTTATGTTCCTATGTAAGGATGTATTCAATTGAATCTAGTATCAGACAGATATGTTTTCTTGGGAGCATGAAACTAGAAAGCATCAGAGTGAATGTTTGAAGCAAGGCACTATAATTCTTTATGCATGTGATTAGAAAATAAATTGCTCCTGATTTTAGGCATATGTTACTTGATAGTAAGATTTAATTAATCCCCCAAGCAAGGAAGTGAGCATAAATATATATTTTCCCACTCAAAATCTTATGTTGTTTTGTTGCTTTCATGTAAACATATTCTAAAAATAATTTTAATTTTACTTTAACATATTTTACATAATCTAAGATGGTCTAAAAGTTATATCATCTTTAAGTAAATTTATATCACTTTTACATAAATTAAGCCTTAATCACTAGGCTATGTATATGGATTATTACAGGGAGTTGTTTATTGCTAAATTCAGTTCCCTGTGTCTAATAGATTATTCATTTTGGAGAAGAAGAAAAATATATTGTAACAACATTTGAACAGGAGCTGCTAAAAATATTACATGAGAGTTTGACTGATGGATAAAAAGTTATAGTGAGGTAAGTGGAAAAAGGTATTGCGTGCTATTGTCCCTGAGTCTTGTCATGTATTTTCAGCTGCATCATATGGTTGGGAAAGTTGGACATTCAACAAGGAAGACAGGAGAAGAATTGTTGTTTTTGAATTATTGTGCTTGAGACGAATATTGAATATACCATGGACTGCCAAAAGAACCAACAGATCTGTCCTAGAAGAAGTACAACCAGAAGCAAGGATGGTTAGACTGTATCTTACTTATTTTGGACATGTAGTCAGGAGGGACTAATCCCTGGAGAAAACATCATGTCTGGGAAAGTAGCAGTTCAACAAATAAAAGGAAAACCCTCCAAGAGAAAGACTGACACAGTATCTGCAACAATGGGCTTAAACATAAGTAAGATCATGTGCCTGGCACAGAATTGGGGAGTGTCTTGTTGCAGACTTGACTAGATGGCACCCAAAAGCAACAACTGTACTGTAGGGTCACTGTAGGTGACAATATTACACTGTGTATATCAAAAAAGTAAAGAAAAAGATTTTGAATATTTTCACCATAAAGAAATGATAATTGCTGGGATATGCATGCAAAGCTCAGTTGTACAGCATTGGCCACACATGCTTTGGGTTCAATCAGGGTCTTGCCTCAAACTTGAAATAGTGTACCTTAGTCTCTCTAGCAACTGTGATTAAGGGCATGTGTCACGAGTCCTTGTTTATTGGGATACTGAAACCCAAAACAATTTTTCAAAATATATTCTAACACAGACGGACTGAGACTTAAATCCTTAGTCACACTTATGCGTGTGTATATAATATATTTTGAATTTTACTAACATCAAAATAAAGAACAGATATATTGTCTTAAATATTAACTGCTATCTACTGAGACTTTAAATTTGTTTTATTAAAAATGGTATCACTCTGTAATAAATGCAATATCCATTTCAAACTTATTCCAGAACTATTTAACTGCTACGAGAATTAGTTGATTTGAGATACACAAATAATTACTCACTGGAACATATGAGGCCTATAACTTTGCAAGAAATGTTTTTGTTATTATTTTATTTGATATTTCCTGTCATCTATTTGTGAATATAGTCTGTAGCCATAGGACCCTAGCATCCAATCCCAGCTTGTCTCAGAATCTAAGCAGCGCTGGCCGGTTAATTCTTGGATGGGTGACCACCTGTTAATACCAGGCGCTGCAGGCTAGGGAGAAGGACCTGGCAATCTACTCCTGAAACAATCCACCAGTGGAAACTATGAATAGCATAGAAGCACTGACAACAGTGCCCAGCATGTCACAGCATCCAGGAGTGTTTCATCCTGTTGTAGATAGGGTTCCTGAATCAAGGACACTTAACAACAACAATTTATCAACATGTCTGCTAATATTTTACTAAAAATAAATAATTTCCTCTAATAAATTTTGTATGGAATTGTTGTTGTTTGTTGTTAGGTGCTGTCGAGTCAGTATCCGACTCATAGCGACCCTCATGGGGTTTTCAGTGGCTGACTGTTTCAGGATTGCCTTGGGAGTGGATTGCCAGGTCCTTCTCCCATTTGTGCGGTGCTGGGAATTGAACTTGGGACCTCAGAGACTGCAGCGCAGTGCTCTACCAACTGAGCTAAATCCCAGCCCCAACCTGTAAGTACCACCCCCCCCCAAAAAAAAAAGAAAGAAAGAAAGAAGAAATAGTACAACCAGGCAAATCAGAAACCAGTTTACTTTCTATGATGATCAAAATATTAGCACTAAACTAGAAAAAGAGAATCCTAACAGATCAGCCACTATCTTGAGCCTAAAAGGACAGCTGTAAACCTCATGTCTCAGCAGATAAAATCTTAAAACCACATGATTCAACAAACCTCTTGATCCAGCCTGAATATCATAAATTTAAAAGACCATTAAAGGGGAAATACAAACATCTAATGTGTTGTTGTTGTTAGGTGCCGTCAAGTCCTGTCTGATTCATAGCAACCCTCATAGGGTTTTCAATGGCTGATTGTTTCAGGATTGCCTCAGGAGTGGATTGCCATGTCCTTCTCCTGTTTTTGTGGTGCTGGGAATAGAACTCAGGACCTCAGAGACTGCAGTGCAGTGCTGTACCAACTGAGCTAAATCCCAGCCCTGTATGGAATTATAAGCAACAATTCCTTTTCATTTTGAAATATCTATATCAACAGACAGGTTTTTCCCATTAAAACTTTTTCTTCAAGAGGTATGATGACATATTGTACAATTTTGAAAAATGTTTTAAAATACATGTTAAATAACACTATTTTCTGACATTTAAATCACTTACATTTGTTTTATCACTTATTTTCCGGCACTGATTTTACTGGTGCTTTTTTGTCTCTGTATTCTTCTGTGAGATGTTCAGTCAAGTGTGGCTACAAAAGGGACATAGGAAAGACATAGGAAAATCAACTTCATATACATATATATACATATATATACATATATACATAATATATATACATATATACATACATATTATATATTATACATATCATATTATATATATTATATATTATATCATATATTATATTATATCATTTATATATTATATATAATACATATATTATATATATTATATATTATATATTATATATTATATATATATTATATATATTATATATATTATATATTTATTATTATTTTTTTTTAACCCAGGGCCTCAAATTTGCATGCCTTGCAAGTGCTGTACCACTGAGCTGCACCCTCAGCCCATTTTTTCACTTTTTGAGACAGGTTCTCACTAAACTACACAGACTGCCTCTCATCCCAAACCTGCAATACTGCAGCCTCTGCCTCCTGAGTCGCTGGGATTACACCCCATGCAGGAAACTTTATTATATTGATATTTTGCACAGAGATGGTGACTGTATGTCATGCCTGGAGGGATATGGTAGGAACATTTAACTAAGCCTAAAGTCCTGAGAGCAAGTGCTTTTATTACATATCAATGTGGAGTATCTTAGCAAAAGGGCCAAAGTGATTTCTCTTCTGTTTTGTGTGTGTGTGTGTGTGTGTGTGTGTCCTGGGAGGGTAAGCCCAAGACCTCACCCACACTTTACAAGTGTCCAGCCCCTTCTTTCTTATTTTCTTTATTTTTATCTTGACACAGAGTCTGGCTAAGTTACACAGGCTGCCTCTGGCCTCAAACTCGCGATCCTCCTGCTTCCACCTCAGGAGTCCATGGATGACAGGCATGCACTGCAGGTCCCAGCCCAAAGTGATTTCCTATGTGTGTTTGCATGAAACAACAGCAGGTCACAGTCATAGGAGAGCAAGAAATGGCACTGGTAACCAAGGCCATCCTTGTCACACTGTTGCTGTTGGTTATCGGGGCGAGGTGCTCACAGCTGGCTTGTGGGAAAGTTGAGACAACGGGAAAATATGTTGCTGTTGTTGTTGTTAGGTGCTGAGGGCCATTACAAGCAGAAAAACATGGAGTTTTTAAATTTTTAAATAGTCTCCCTAATTTGTTTTCTTCTGTGACCCCAAAAGTCTTTGACAGTTAGCTGTACTTTTGTTTATTTGTTGGTTTTGCTATGCAATAACAATTAAAGTTTTCTTCTTTTTTACATTCAGTATGTTTTTATTAAAAATCAATAATGAGAATCACATTTTTAAGTTCTATGTACTTTTAAGATTTCATAGAAATATAGTATCTATAGTATATTTAGAAAATGGTGTGTATATTGTAACAATTCAGCTCTGTAGATTTCATAATCAGAAGGCAATGGTTTAGCCAGTGTCAGATCAAAACTGAGCAATGACACCAACCCAGCCTCCATATTCTTATTTTGGATTTTGGTCACTATTACAGACAATCACTCTCTTGACTACTAAAACCAAATACTAGTGTCTCTCTCTCTCTCTCTCTCTCTCTCTCTCTCTCTCTCTCTCTCTCATTCAATATAAGTGAAATTATGCGTTGCATACTTTGTAAATAACCCATTTTCATGTGATTATCACTCCACTTAGTCCGTGCTTGGACATTCTGCTGGCGTACAGTTTGGGTTTACAAATAATGTTGCTAGGAATAATCTAAAGCTTGCCTTTTGTAAGCATATGCATGCACTGCCATTGAGTTCATAAACATGAAATTGATGATGTTTAGAAATGTATAGTTGCTGCTTTTGCCAATACTGTGTGGTTTTATAAAGTCTTGAGGTGCATGTTGTTTTTGATAATTGTCAGAAGCCTAAAAGCTGAGTTTTTCTTTTTTCATTTGTATAAAAACTCAAAAATATCTTTTAAATTTAGAGTATTTTTATTTATTTTATATAAATTTCTTAATTAGGGTATAACATTGTGGTGATAAAGTGTCACTTAAAACATATATATATATACACACACACATATATACATAGATATAGATATAGATATTTGAAAAGTGTAATTTATTTTAAAATAGTCAAAGTATGTTAGACAGGTAGGAGAAAAACAGATTGATGGAAACAATAGATATATAGAAAGATCAGCCAAGATATTCTCTTCCCTTCGTATTGTGTTAAAGTTTTTGTTTCCTCCTCACTGTTAATTATATTTGCATTACCTGTTCTTTGTACTTCTGCTTTCTTCTTTCTATTTTCATGTTGACGCATTTTCACATATTTAATGGCTTCAGGTTAATCATAGCTATGTTTTAGACTTCACATTTGACATTTCTTTTATATTATGCAACATTTTGTTTCATTTTAAATTTTTTTAAGACAGACTCTCCTTAGTGGAGCCCATGCTGTCCTCAACCTTATGATCTTCCTTCCTTAGCCTCCTGAGTGCTTAGATTTGTTAAAACTTTTAAAAACAATTTACTTTGAATATAACTATTTTCATTGTTTGTCAAATATTTGGATAATTTTATTTTTCTTGTCATTACATTGGTAAGTCTTTTGTCTTTTATTTAAAACTTTATACTTTGTCTTTGATTCTTATGATATAAAAAAATAAAAAGTTTCTTGCCATCACATTTAAAAATAATGTTCCCTTTTATCTTATGGCCTGTATTGTAGATCATTTTTATATCATATTTTTATTCAATTAGCAGGTTTTTTTTAAATTTCACTCAAACCTATTTTTATTTTTTTACCTTTTTTATTTCAGCCTATTCTTCTCATATGACTTTTAATACCACTTTCACATTGTTGTTGTTGTTGTTAGGTGCCATCCAGTAGGGTCCTATTTATAGCCACCATCCTAGGGTTCTCAATGACTGATTATTTAAGGATTGCTTTGGGAGTGAATGGCCATGTCCTTCTCCCATATTGCAGTGGTGGGGATCGAGATCAGATAATTAGGTGAATAAAGGAGAATTGCAAATCCTCAAAAATTGGGTTCAGGTTCATGTGCAGGTTCAATATGTTAAAATTTCCAGGGTTTGGTTTCAGTTATGGTTTGTGTCAAATTTTTTAATCCCATGCTGATCTATACTTTCTGAGGACTTGGGTTCAAATTTTGCACCACAAAAAATGGCAGAAGCATGAGGCAGTTCACTTCAAAATCAATCAGCTATTGGAAACCTTATGATGGTGGGTATGAATCAGACTGGACTCTATGACACTTAAGAACAACAACAACAATGTACAGACAGATGAAGGTAATAATACAAATAAATAAATAAATAAATAAATAAATAAAATCTGAGCCCAAACACAATTTTTCACTGGGTTTGGGAATGGATTCACGTTCAGATTCAGAAAAAAAAAATTAAATGCTTGAAAATGATCATGTCCAATGTTTGAGTTTAGTTTGGGCTTGAAGCTCTGTTATTTAAATATAAGATATAACCCAAACAGGAACTTAACCTGAACTTTTTAAATTTAAACATATTAAACCTGCAACCAACCTGAGCCAAAATTTTCACAGATTTGAAGCTCTGGTGGGGGAAGTCATTTCCTGACAAAAGAAATATCCTGCACAAAAGTCTCTAATCAGTGCTCATGTAAAAACAAACAACTCATCTTTGAGTAAAATGTTAATTTTATATATGTTTACATCTTAATGCTGTTCACATCATTTTTCTCCTTAATGCAGTCATTGTTCCAGTTATCACAAATGAATATAGATATACATTCTCTCTACCTGGATGAATTTAATCTAGATAACTAATTAGACTTTAAGATATATCATGATCAGCAATTCATTAAAATAAAATGTAGAAAGTCAGTTCACAAACTTTAAAGTTGATATTTTAATTATTGACTTAGAATCTCTTTGCATGCTTCCAATTAATTTAGAAGTTACCACTCAAAAGAAGGAGTATTTAAGTAGCATTTGATCTTCATAATACCTTTGCTAAGTCTTCATAAGCTTTTTAAATCACTCTCCTTTAAAAAGAAAAGTATGTGTTCCTTTGAGTAATCCAACTTAAATCCTAAAGTTTTGAATTTGGTGCATAAGAAGTCTATTTAATCCATTTTTTTCTTTGTAAAATAAATATTTCTACATACATAGTAATTTGACAGAAGATTAGAATTTGCCCATATTTGACAGAAAACTAAAAGCTTGCTCTAGCTCTTAATTTTCCATAAAAATGATTAGAGCATCAATGTTCACAGAATAAGTCTAACACAATAAATTAAGATCAATATGCATGTAAAGTACTTTAAGTTAAATACATAAATGGTTTAAAAGTAATTTTAAGTACATATTAAAAATTTATAATCCTCTGTCTGTGTGTGCACACATATGTGTGTGTGATTGTCAGAAATAAACAAAAATATAGACATAGGTCTCTTATGTAAAAAGCACATCCTCGAATCCAGGAATAAATTGTGTTCAGGTTCAGGTGCAGTTCAGTATGTTAAAGTTTAGAAGGTTCAGATTCAATTCGGGTTCAGGTTTAAATCCTGTATGTAGTTAGCAAGCCTGCAAATCCAAATTTAACCCAAAACCTGAACCCAAGAATTTTTTTAAATATGATTCAGAGCCTAAGCATGAAACTAAACCTGAACCCAAGCCCAGTAAAATACTGAGTTCAGGTTCAGCTTTTATTATTTTTTGTATCACTAGCTATTTAAAAATTGAAAAAAAAATATAATTTTATTTGTCTTTCTACACATAGGATTAAAATTCTAAACTTGAACCCTAACCACATGTGAACCTTGTCAATTTTAACATATTGAACTCATACTTGTGTCTGAACCCAATTTTTTGTGGGTTGGAAGCCCTGGTAAAAAGGTTTTATTTTGGGAATAATAAAGAATAGAATGTCAATCCAGGGCACACATCTATAGAACCATCTTGAGCAGACTTTGTTAACGTCCAAGGAATAAAAGAAATGTTGAAGTTGTGTTGTGGAAAGAGAAAAGCCACACACTAGAAATTGGGAAGGTAGGAGATGGATAAAGTAAAGGCTTATTCGATCAGTGCAGCTTGTATGCATGTGTAGAACTATCACACTGAATGCTATTAATATGTACAATTGATATATGTGAATCAAAATAAAATATTTATTAAAATAAAGAATGAAAACTCACTGGCACTTGTGACCTTATATGATACCTGGTGAATTCCTGTTGGTGTGTGATGCAGTTACTTGGTAAAGCTAGTCACAGCAGACTGTTTTGTTGGCCTGGGCTTGAAAGGCACTGTGTCAGGCAATAGTTCTTGTGTGAAGAGTTAGTGGTCCCTCTAATCCTTCCTGTTGCCAGGCAAATCGTGTAGGAAAGCGCTACGGCTTTCTGTTCCACTGAGTCAGAATTTGACTTGAGTGATGTCCTTTGGGGTTTGACAACTTTCACAGTGATCAGTGACAATTTAATGTTAAATTTCTACTGAAGTATCAGCCTGTTTTTGTGGTTCTTGGTGGTACTTAGGGGTTAAACCTAGGACCGTTTAAGTACTTTAAAAATTCTCTGTACCATTTGACTGTACCTCCAGCCCATTTTAATTTGAAACAGGGTCTCACTAAGTTATGCAGACTGCCTCTGGCCTCAAACTTGCAATCCCTCCATCTCTATCTCCCTAGTGGCTGGGATTACAGGTGTGCTCCACCAAGCTCAGCAAAAGAAATATCAATCGGGCTTTGAATTATTAAAAGATATTAACATATGTCCCATACAAAAATACAAGGAGAAAATGGTTGTAAATATTTTAAATATTGTGTCAAAATGTTTTTTCTGAGAAATCCTAAATAGGAAGCTTTATCTTATACTCCTGAATCTTCAGTGGATGAAAATCAATTATAGCTGTAGTGCTTTATAGACAGTATATTTGTTTAACCTTCACACACTATAAACTGTCTTTATCACCTTTCCAGCAGTGGAAATTTTCCTCAAATACTTGGAGTAATAAATAAGCAAATGTTTTTTTTTTTTAATAAATTTTCTCTTCATTTTGGAATCCAATAAAATTTTTTATTCAACATTTTATTCTATTCTCCCAGTCCAAGTATATATTATTGTTCATTTTTTTGTTTTGTTTGTTTTGCATTTTGGGGGGGGCAGGATCTCACTATGTAGCCCAGCTTAGTCCAGAAATTTCTATGTAACCCAAGCTAGCTTTGAAACTTCAATTTTTCTGCCTCAGCCTCCTGAGCACTAGGATTACAGCCTTTAGCTACCACACATGGCTTCTGAGTATACTTTCTAAAATTCTTTTGTGTATATTAAATATACTTCTTCTGAATTTTTGTCTCTTTCTCTAACAAACAGTAAAATTTGTTAATTTGTCTCCCAAATCATGCTTATTTGCCCATGAGAATGTGCCTGGGTTGCCATCTAAATATATCTGAATCTCTTTACATAATGCAACCTTTCTTATTGTTCTGCAGACAAAGTTCTCAATTTTATATTTCTAACTAGAGAAAGAGTGGGAATATTAGCAAAGTTCAAAGGGAATTGATCTCATTGCAAAATTATTTTACCTTTGAAAACATCAACTGATTTATCCTAAAATTTGAATCTATTCTTCTTTGAAAACATAAGCTTTTATGGCTTTAGGTAATCCAACTTCAAGCCTATGAAATCTGCATTCAGTTCAATATTGGTTCATTTTATTTTTAGCCAAACAAGACTTGCTAGCATCATAAAACTTATATTTAACTAAAAAACTAAAATGATTTCCAATCACTTACTATAATTTCCCAAATGAATCATATTTAATTGGCTATATTGTAATGTAGCTGTTCCAATGAATATCACTTAATTTCAAGCCAGACATATCTTCATTATGTTTTAATTTGCATATAAAGATAAGCTCATATTTGGTCAATAATTACTGACTTTGAAAGAAATTGCTATAGGGAAATTTAGAGCAATGATTTAGGCCTTTTGTGGGACAGAAAATAAATGAGACAAAAAGATGATTTTATTTTTTACATATTCTTTGACTATCAAAAATATGAAATCTATATCAAAAAGTGTATGATTGCTTATTTTCAGTGCTATGGGATAGGATGGCATTAGTATTGCAAAATCTACTTCAAAATTTAAGGCAGAAGATTCATGGATACAATGAAGTATAAACAGTGCTTACATAAACAATTTGGCTAATTAGTAGCTAGTGAGTGAGATATATGTATTTAAAGTTTAGCAATTTTTAACAATAACTTTCCATTAGTAGAAGTAACTGAACACACTCACAAACAAAAGGATACTCATATTCTTACCTGTTCTTTCAAACATAATTTAGCTTTCCACAGAAGTGTGCAACTATCTGTTATGACAAACATATTTTAAAGATTAAAAAAATGTCACTTGGGTGCATCACTCAAGACACATATTGTCTTTCTGATTTTATCTACTCTCTTTGATGTTAATTTACTTTAAAGGCAAGCCTGGATTCTACCAGTTCAATAGCTATGTATTTCCTTGGAATCCCTGTGTACTATTTTAATAATGAGATGCTTGCTGTTGTTTTCCCTTCTGTATTCAGGGATACTCTAAAACATTTTATAGGACATTTTTATAGGAAAGACATTGATTTAATGATGATGATGTTGTTGTTAGGTTCAATTCATAGCTACTCTCATAGGGTTTTCCATGGCAGATTCTTTCCGGATTGCTTTGGGAATGGATTGCCACATCCCTCTCTCATTTTTTGTGGTGCTGGAGATTGAACACCAGTCCTCAGAGAGTACAGAGCAACAGTCTACCCACTGAGCTAAAGCCTAGCCTTTGATCATGATTTGTTGTTGTTGATAGGTGCCATGGAGTTATATCTGAATCATTATGACCCTCTTAGGGTTTTCAATGGCTGATTCTTTGGTGCTTGTTTTAGGAGGGGACTGGCACATCCTTATCCCATTTTTGAGGTGCTGGGAATTGAACGTGGGTCCTCAGGAATTATGGAGTTCTACTCTGCCAACTGAGGTAAACCCTAGCCCTTTAATAATGATAGCATAAGGCATATATGTCCCTTATATTTCCAAATTTTAATTTTCTTAAAAAATACCTATTGCCGACATTAGAAAGTAAGGATCACATTTATTTCTTCTATGTTACTACTATTCAAACCTTGGTGATATAAGCTAATCAGTATGGCAATATTATGACAAGAAACATCAGACTATTAATTAGTGAAGCTTAATGATTCATACTAAGAAACTTTATTGACCAAGAAAAAGATAAAACACGTTTCACTTGCTATTTACAAATAAAATACTGCACATCTTTTTTCTGTCCATCAAGAAGAGTCACTAATGAATTCATCAGTTAAATTGTATAAAAATTGGTTTTAAAATTTTACAAAATCTGTCAATTTTCTTTCTCAAAAAATTTTAATATGGACTATGATGTAGGTAGATCCCTTTGTGTGAGCTACCCTGCAGAAGATGAGACTACCTGGGTCTCCATCTGTTGCATAAAACATTTCTCTATAGTATTGCTATCTCTCTCCACAAGCTTTGGGACTAATTTCTCATTATTACATAGCATAAGATAAAAAAAAAACAGAAAACACTAAAAATGAAAACTTACATTGAAAAAAGGAAAAAGAGGCAGAGGAAAATCTCAAAATAAATGATGCAAAAATACAAATAGATAGGGGAAAAAAGAAAAAGAGAGGGCTTACAGAAAATGAGACTAAAAGCAAAACAAGATAGTTTTTCATACTCAGAGGGATGGATATTATAGAACAAAACAAAACAAAACAAAACAGAAACCATAACGACTGTTGGTGAGAATGTGGAATAGAACCTATGTGTATAAACAATAGGAAGGTAAAACTATGTACCTTCCATGGAAAACAGTATGAATGTTCTTCAGAAAGTTTAACAATTACCATATGATACAGCAATTCACAACTGGGAATATTCCCAAAGGAGTTGAAGTCAGGGATTTGAATAAGTGTTCATACACTCATGTTAAAAGCTGCATTATTCACAATAGCCAGAAAGTGTAAGTTACTCAGATATCTATTGTTTAGAGAATGAATAAGCACAATACATTATACACATAAATTGGAATATTTTTCAGTCTAAAAAAGGAAGATGCTTTCTTATACATGTAACAACATGATTTAAACTTGAAGACATTATGTGAAGTAAAATATGCTAGCCACAAATGGACTAATATTGTATGATTCCATTCACATCAGATACTAAAATAGTCAAATGCATAGAGACAGAAAGTAGAATTGTGGTTGCTAGGAGCTGGAGGGAAGAGAAACAAGGAGTTATTATTTGATGGGTATGTAATTTCAATTAGGAAGGATAAAAAAGTCCTGTAGATGGATTACAGTGATGGTTGCACAACAGTGCGAATGTATTTAATGCTAGTGAACTATATACTTAAAATGGTTATAATGGTAAATTACATATTTTGTATATTTTATTGTAATAATAAAAAAGAAAAGGAAAAACAGCCTAGAGCATTTCTCCATTGCTGTACAAAGAGATGTGTGACAAATCCATGTGATTCTGGACTCACATGGGTCAGTCTAAATTTTCTCTATAAAGACTCATTCCTGCTTACTCTTTCTTTTTATAGTCCTATCTTGAAAGCCACTGCAGGATGAATGACTTGCTTTGGTGCCAAGAAGGGTTTTGGAGTGTCAGCTGCTTAATGGAGTTATGTGCACAAAAAGCTTCTCAGGATCCAGAGATGGCATGGGACCCGTGGATTTATAGATGCTTTTGTCAGAAAATAAAACCATACTTCCCAGAGGATGAGCTAAGTATGTTGCTCTTTCTAGAAGAGGAGGAGCAGCTGGTCCCAGTGTACTCATGCTCCAGTTCACCCAGAGTGACCTTTGAGATTCCTCAGACAATTCTTACCCTTTTACTACATAATGGAATCTTTTCCATAAGAGAACATGGCATGTATACAGACTTAAATTTTTGTTTAAAATTGTAACTTCTTGTTAAAATAATACATATGGAAATGAACCTGCTCTTTTCCCATTTTTATATTTTACCATTATTTCTCTCTTGTCTTAATTTCTATGACAGTGCAAACTTTAAATTTTCCTTCTATCTTTTTAATTGCTCTAGTTTGTCAATTTTCTCATATAGTAAGGCCCTAAATAGAAGTATGTACCAGGGACCCATCCTCACATTTTTATATTTTGATACTGTATTTGTATATTTATATATTCAAATATTTTGCTTACTCAAAATAACAAATGATTATCTAACAGTCTTAGTTTCTCTTTCTCTTTCTGAAATATTTAATAATAAATTAATACAAATCTGCTAAAGAAAGGGAACAGTAGAGAAAGAAAAATGAACAAATCAATAAAAATATAGTCAAAAACCAGCGGAAATACTGACTGAAAGAGCAGAAAGAGTATAAAAATTGTTTTCTATTACAAACATTGACGACTTCAGATATAGGAGATAAATTCACCCTGGCAATTTTATTAAATCATGGAATATTGGATTGTTATACATTGATAGAATCCTGGAACACTCACAAAGAATAGGACAGCAGATTTCTCATCAGAAATGTGAAAATCATAAGGGAATAGATAATACTAATAGTTTGACTCTGAGACCAGCACAATCAGCATTACCTGGGCACTTACCCAAAATGGCAACTGCAGACCTATCCTCATCCACTTATTCAAAAACAGTATCAGTGCTCTATGTTCCAGTAGACCGTCCAGGTGATTCCCATGTGTGCCACAGTTAGAAAACCTTTGTGCCTACCCAATATAATCTTTACCTTCCTGATAAACCAATCCATTGATCTGTTTTTGAGTGTTCCAACTTCAGTTCAGAATATGAAGCATATAATAGGTAAAATTTGTTTACTTTAGTAAGATTATTCTTATAGTGCTGATTGATGGTAGACTGAAATACAAAGTTTACTACATCTGAAAATTTAATGGTTCACACAAAAGACCCTAAGAACGTAATAATATAGAGGAGTAATTAGAAATTCTCTGTTCTCTCTGCTAAGTTTTTGTTAACCTGAAATGCTCTAAATATCTAATAATTTTAAAAATGCACTGAATTTTAATATGCCCATGTCTTTGACAACTTAAGTGGATAAAATGAAGTATTTTAATCATGTATTACTTTTCATGTATACATGTAATTGTATATCCTAAAATATAAAATTTTTCTTCTAGACTAAGGGGTGAGATAAATAACTTTGACTAATTTTGGCATATTATGTTTGTGTTCCTAACTGCAAATACTAAATTTCTGACTAGAAGTTTAAGACTGTGGATTTCTTTCTTTCTTTCTTTCTTTCTTTCTTTCTTTCTTTCTTTCTTTCTTTTTTGCATATTGTCTTTATTTTAAAGAACTATTTTTGATTGTCTTTGTCTTTGTCAGAATAAAAATATAACTTGCAGATTTAATGATACAGGATACCACCACATATGCTCAAAATAAATATACCGATGAACAAAACAGTGAAATTTCCATTTCAAATAAAATCTGTTGTACTCAAGTATGTGTTTAGCCTATTTTAAACAACTAAAATACTAAAGTACTCCAAAGCTACAAGGAATGTCACTAAAGTTAGATTGGTGGAGTTTGTAAATTTTAGTATGTTAAGGACATCTATATGTTGTTATGAAAAAGAAAAAATAAGTTTCTAGATCCAGCCAAACTTTTATTCCAAACTAATGAGCTAAACCAAATCAATTTGTTTTCATTCTTAATTTCATATTTTATGTATAACTCCAAATTAAAGTGCTATTGCAGATAATGATGAGTGCTTTTTAAAAAATAAATAACAAATATATCTCTCCTCAATTTTTAATGTGAAATTAATATAGTTTTATTTTTTCCTTTAACCCATGACACTGCTGTTTTAGACCTAGTAGATGAAATCAGCACTGGTTGCCATAACTAAAGTCAGTGTATCTTTTAAGAAAAAGGTTTGGTTTACTAGGAAGGTTATGTTAGGATTGTCTATGAGGTTACCAGATGGGCTTGTGCCAAAGTATAATTTGAGTTGTCAAGAATGTCTGTGGCCATGGCAGAATCTTTGTTGTTAGGTGCTGTCAAGTTGTGACAGACTCATGGTGACCCTCATAGGGTTTTTGATGGCTGACTGTTTCAGGATTGCCTTGGGAGTGGATTTCCATGTCCTTCTCCTATATTCACGTTGCTGAGAATTGAACTCAAGACCTCAGAGATTGCAGAGCAGTGTTCTACCAACTGAACTAAGTCCCAGCCTGGCAGAATATTTAGGCAGTACATATTCTGGCGAGGAAGAGCCTGAGACTGCTTGGGTGAAAAGTGCATGGTTTTAAGCGGACCATGGAATAAACTTGAATCCTAGTTAAATCTTCATGTCGTCTGACAGGCTAGCATGATGTTGCCCAATCTGCAGACCACATGTTGAGAAGCTGATGAACTCCTGTTATGTTTCCTGGGTAGCTAAGGTACACAGGCATCCTGGGGCAGGACTTAAAGCAATAGGATATGGATAGGCATAACCTGCAGATGAATGCTGAGAATGGGTTGGAGATTGTTCCAGTGCATATATGAAATGAGGTAGGGGCTGAATGGTGGTTTCCTAGGACAGATTATCTTTTATAGCCATGTAGGAAGGAAAGTGAGGAATACTTCCTTACTGAGGTTAGGGATTTGACAGATGGTACTGGTTTCCACTAAGAATACCCATTTGGTCTTTGTATCCAACTTCTTCCGTTACATCTTTGTGATAACTGTTCTCTTTTGCATCAAGGAAAATCTCTGCAAGTGGATTGTATTCAAATATAAGAATCATGATCTCCTCCTTCTGATAAGCCATCACATAAATGTGTTGGGTCCTGGGATTGAAATGACTGGTGATTTCTTCCTGTGTCCTCCAATTTTCATGTTTACTCTCAGTCCTGGGAATGAAATGGCTAGAGATATATCCTTTGTAAACCCAACTTTGGATTTCAGGTTCATATTTATGTAAGGAGGTCAGCATGATCCAGCACCTTCTGTTAAGCCTTTTGGTGAGTTTGAATTTGGTGAAGTAAGTACAGAAGCACCTTCAGGTAGTGGACCCATTGCAGTTTGGAGACTCCAGGTAGACATAGGTATAGCTGGTGCTTACAGCTCAGGCTTATCTTGGAACACTTCTTCTCAGCACAATTCCAGTGCTGGTTATACTCTATCATGAAGTCCAGAAGGAAAGTGTACATAATGTTTGGTGTACAGGCCAGGCACATTCTCTTTCTCTAGACACCTTCGCTTGGAGCACTGCTCTATTTTTCTTGATGACATCATCTGGGTTTTCAGCATCATCTGGTTGGTAACTCAGTCCCACTTAGCTCCTGGCCTGCAGGTCTCTCTCTGCAGGAGTTTAGCAGATGGTCTACTCAGTACTATGGGTTCTTGCAAAGATCTCTGTACCAAGGAAACTCTTCCTTCTGCTGCCTTTCTGCACAGTTTACTACTATCAACAGGCTGCCCAGGAGCCATAATCATCTCTTTATGTTGGTTATTTTTCTAAGAAGAAGTATTGCAATGCCCCATAGATGTAATCTACATGTGTCTGTCAGCTTGTTGTGTGGTGGGGGCTTGCATGTTGCTGTGATACTGAAGGTGATACCACCAGTATCTCTGATGCCAGTAGGGCCTCCCTTTGTGGACAGGTTTCAGTAGAGCTTTCAGATCAAGACACATTAGGGAGAAGGACTTGGAGCTCCCTCCTGAAACAATTAGCCATTGAATACCCTATGAATAGCAGAGAAACACTGTCAAATATATTGTTGGAAAATGAAACCCCCACGCTGGAAGGCATCCAAGAAATGACTGGATATGAGTTGCCTCCTCAAAGTGAGTCAACCTGAATAACAAGAATAGACTAAAGCCCCTGATACCTCCTTTTGTTGATGTGGCACCACTCTGAATGACAAAGAATACAGTAACTGCAACATGGGCTCAAACAGAAAAAAATCATGTTCACAGCATAGTGTTGGGTAGTGGTTCCTTCTGCTGTACTTACTGGAGTTGCTATGAGTCGGACCTGACTTGACATCACATAACAACAAAATGGATCCAAAGCCTAGGCCTGGGAAGTGTTAAAATGGAGACTGAAGAATGGGAACCTGGGTTTGGTGGGCCACACTTATCATCTCAGCTTTTGGGAGGTTGAGGCAGGAGGATCACAAGTTTCAGACCAACTTGGGCTCCAAAAATGACAACAAGAGAAGCTTAAGGTGTTATGGTTTGAACATAAAAAGTCTTCCAAAAGTCATGTGCTTTAATATTGGGTACCAGACTGGTGGCACTGTACTTGAAAGGTGGGATCTAGCTTGGCTCAATGAGTCACTGAGGGTGAAGCTTTGGAGGTTTTTACCTGGGACCTATGGTTCCAGAAAGCTCTCTGCCTTCTCCCCCACAATCCCATGAGGTCATCTGCCAAAGGTCCTGCCCCTCACCATTGCCACACCTACCCTGCCACCGATATTGATTGATCCTTTGACTGTGAGCTTCCAATAAAACTTCTCCTCCATGAGTTTGGGTTGTTTTTTCTGCCACAGTGATGACAGCTGACTCATACAGCAAGTAAGGGCAGAGTGGTGAAGATAAAGGTTGTTCCATTTTAATTTGTGCATGGTACAGCTAAAGTAGGTCTTTATGACACTACATTTGTTCTAAACAATTAAAAATTAGACAACAGATCACCACATAAATATTTATAGAAAGTATAAATAGAGTTCCTCTTTGCTTTAGAGCTTTTTTTATCAAAAGAAGTACTAAGACTGTCAGAACAAGATAATGCATGATATGGGCCTATAATATGTGATTTTCAAAAATATTTTAGATTAGATTTTGATGTGATTTAAGTATGTTGGCCACGGACACTATAAATTTCATATATATTTTAAAAGATTCCTTAAATATTTTAAAGAAAGTTGAAATTTTTGACAATTTAAACATCATAAACACTGTTGGATGGCAACTTGCTGAAGTACCAGATGCTGTTAACATTACTGGTTTGCCCTCCCAGCAACATTGCAATGTCTGTGACCCTTACCTTCACAAAGTTGTTATTTCATTTTTTTAAGCTGCTCGCCAATCTATTGTAGTAATACTTGATATGGGCAGATGACCACTTCAAAAACAAATAAAAATGTAATATTTGATTTCTGAATTTGCATTAATTCAAATCTTTCAATGTGAATACTAGATCTCAGTAATTGTTTTGATGTTCCTAGAGAGTTTTCATAAACCATCTTTGATCAAACAGTTAACACAGCCTTCACTTCTTATTACTTTGTTGTTTAATGTTTCTTCTGGTACTTTGTTAAATATGATAACAAAATTAGAGGATAAAATACTAACCTGGTGCTCTAATGCAATATAAGACAAACAAAATATGCATTAAGAAGAGCCATCAATCTAATTCAGACTATGTGTATATGATTTGCTCCTGAAATTTAGGAGAACATCTAAATACTTAACTTCTAAGTAGCATACTTGGGAAAGTTAGATATGAACAAAACGTGTAAATTTAGTCATTTATAAGTATAGTTATGGTGCAGACTTCAAGTGAAGGTGATTACATTGACTTAAGGCTACAATTTTTTCCCATTTATTCTCACATTTCATTGCCTTTCTATTTGTATTTCATTCCTCCTTCCTCCCTCTCTTCCTTTCTCTCTTCCTCCCCATCCTCCTCTCTTCCTCCTTTTCTTATCCTTCCTTCCTTCCTTTCTTTTTCTTTCATCGTCTATCCTTCCTTAATGTAATTTATTTATTTATTTCTCTTTCTTTCTTTCTTCTTTCTTTCCTTTTCCTTTTCTTTTCATCCTTGTTTCCTTCTTTCTTTCTTTCTTTCTTCCTTACTTCTTTCTCTCTTTCTTTCTGTCTTCATTCTTTCTCTTCATAGTTTCATTAAAATGCTATAGTGAGTTAAACAGAAGGAAGATTTATCATCAACCAAATTAATCACATTTAAAAACTATTTATTTCATAAACAATGTTATTTAGATCTAAAAATTGTAGATTTCAAATAGTAGATAGATAAATGTTTATTGGAAAAAAGGTTTTCATTATATTATAAAATTATAACAATAATAACAAATAACAATAAAAACAATAAAACAAATTAAAATGATAAATATTTTGCACTTGTAAGGTGGGAAAATATGAGCAATTTGATGAGACTGAAGGAAAGATGTATTCATGACTTTTTATAGGGAAAAATCTAACTCTTATGGGGAAGAATTCGGCAACATCTAGTAATGTAAGATATACTGTTAGCTTTTGCTCCAGCACTTCCACTTCCTAGTAGTCTATCCCAAAAGCCCAATGGTAAATTGACATTAATTTGAAATTATATGGGTCAGCAGTCTTCATTATAACATTATTTTAACTAATATTAAGTTGGAATGGATTCAAATAACAGCAACAACAAGAGTATTCTGGATGAGTAAACTTCAGTGTATATACACAATGGAGCAACGTATTATGTATCTGTTGAAAGTAGTTAAGCCAGGCACTGTGGTACAGGCCTGGCATCTCAGCAACTTGGGAGGCAGAAGTAGGAGAATCACCAAGTTACAGTCTATGGGCAGCCTGCTCAATTTAATGAGACCCTGTCTGAGAATAAAATGTAAAAATTGGGATGGGGTGCAGCTAAGTTGTAGAGCATTTCCAAAGTATGCATGAGGCCCTGGGTTCAACCACTAAGTCTAGAGGGGGAGAAAAAGCAGTTAAGACCATCTCTATGTAATGAATTGTAAATCATATATTTTAATATAAATCATTAAGTGATAAAAACAAATTGCAAGAAAATAGTTATAGTACATTTCATTTTACACAAGAGCAGGAGCAAGGATCTCTTTCACATTCACTCTTTTTTTCCTTTTTAATAAGTGCATGTACATATGATTATATTTGCAAAGAAAAAAATCATGGGAGGAAAGAATAAAAATCACAAAAATATTTGCATATAAGTGGGGACAGAAATGAAAAACATCTAAGAAAATAATGTTTCAAAAACTATAACTTAAGTGGTATTGGTTCAGGATTATTGCATATTGCATAATCAAAAGGCAATAAAGGCAAACATTAATCATTGTGGAAAACTAGAGCCCTTCATTATACAAGTAATTTAATTAAAAAGAGAAAATTACCTGGGCAGTGTGGCTCACACCTCTAATGCCAATGACTCAGGAGGCAGAGGCAGGAGCACCTTTTAAAAATGATAGCAACACAGGCACTGTGGTTTATACCTATAATTCCAGTGACTCAAGAAGGTGAGACAGGAGTATTGGAAGTTTAAGGCCAGGCCCTGGGTTCAACCTCCAGGACTGAGAAGAAATGCCCAAGTGTAGTCCTAGCACTTGGGAGGCTGAGGCAGAGGATCCAGCCTGGACTATATCACTAGTGCCTGTCTCAAATAACAAAAAAGAGAAAATAATAATTTTAAATTTATGGTAGATGTATAAGCTGGGCCTAACTAGATGGTACCTAAGAACAATCTTGTTTCAGGGCTTGTTTTTTAATTGCTCAGTTCTTAAATGCGTCTAGAGAATTTTAGCAGAGAAATCTAAAAATTAAATAATTTTATATGAAATAATCCACTTTCATACATTAGTCCATTTAATTGATGATCTCCCTTTTTTTCCTTGACCCGTCACTCTCCCAAAAATGATGTCCTTCTCCAGGGAATCATCACTCCTGACATGTTCAAAATACTTAAGGTAAAGTTTTGGTTCCAGGGAGCACTTTGGTTGCACTTCTTCTAGGATAGATCTCTTAGTTCTTTTGGCAGTCCATAATTCTCCAGCCCCATAATTCAAAAGCATTGATTCTTTTCCTGTCTCTCTTATTCAACATCAAGCTTTCACAAGCATGTGATGCAACTAAAAATACCAAGGAATGTGTCAAGTGTACCTTTGTCTACAATTTAGCATCTTTACGTTTCAACACTTTAAAAAGGTCTTTTGCAACAGCTTTTCCGAATTCAATGCATCTGTTGAGTCCTTGACTGTCACTTCTATAAATCTTGATTATAGACCCAAGTAAAGCCAAAAATTTGTACAACCTCAGTCTTTTCTCATTTATCATAAAATTGCGTCCTGACTCAGTTGTAAGGATTTTTTCTTGATCCTGAGATGTAATCCATACTGCAGCCTGTATTCTTTCCTCTTTATCAGTAAATGAATATTTCAAATCCTCTTCACATTCAGCAAGCAAAGTTGTGTCATCTGCATAACACAGGTTGTTAATGAATATCTTAATATCATGTTCATCTTCATAAATTCCAGCTTCTTGGATTACACAGTTTAATAATATTTGTTTCTAGTATTGAAAGAACCTTAAATATGTCTGATGTTTATTTTCAAAGAAAGGTCTTCATCAGTATTTAAAAATGTATGTTTGTGAAGTAAGTTATCGAATTGTTCTAGATCTTTATTTTTTTTCCTTTGGTACTGGCAGATGAACCCAGGAACTCAGGTATGTTGGGTAAGTGCTCCACCACTTGAATTCATGATACTTCTGCTACAGTCTGCAGAGTCACTCAGATTATCGGTGTGCGCTGCAGTGCCGAGCAAGTTCAATGTATAAAAACCAAATAAAAAAACCCATTTCTTCTGGTAATAGAGTATAAGTCCCTGGAAATTTGTTCCCAATGGAGAGAATAGGTGATATCTTTGATCCTACCAAACACACCCTTACTTATATCTTCAGAAATAAATCTCTAATTTTCTTTTAGTCCATTTCCACTGTTTTCATATTTACATGTGATGTCATTTATTTTTACAGCTTTGTACCACATTATAGCCTTTTTCAAAAAATTAATTTAAATTAAGGATATTATTTTATTTCTTTAGTTTTTTATAGTTTATTTATCCATATAGTAAGCATAAATAAAATAATAATTGATCACTTCTTTTATTTTAAGTAAGTCAAAATTATCATTCCAGATGGAAAAAAATGATCCAAAAGTTCATATGGAATCACAAAAGACCATGTACTGCCAAAACATTCTCAAGCTGCAAAACTAGTGCAGGTGGAATCACAATCCCTGGCTTTAATCTATACTACACGGCAGTGGTAGCAAAAACAGTTTGGTACTGGCACAAAAATAAGCCTGAAGACCAGTGGAATGGAACAGAAGATCCAGAAATACCTCAACACACCTATGTTGTTGTTGTTGTTAGGTGCCTTCGAGTCGAGTCTGACTAATAGCGACCCTATGTACAGCAGATCGAAACACTTGCCGATTCTGTGCCAGGCAAACCATCTTATTTATGTTTAAGCCCATTATTGCAGACAATGTGTCAATCCAACTGGTGGAGGGTTTTCCTCTTTTGCGTTGACCTGCCACTCTTCCAAACATGATGTCCTTCTCCAGGGATTGTTCTCTCCTGACTACATGTCTGAAATATGTAAGACGCAGTTTGGCCATTTTTGCTTCCAAAGGAGCACTCTGGTTGTACTTCTTCTGGGACAGATCTGTTGGTTCTTTTGGCAGTCCATGGTATACTCAATAGACGTCTCCAGCACCACAATTCAAAAGCATCAATTCTTTTTCTGTCTCTCTTGTTGAATGTCCAGCTTTCACAACCATATGATGCCACTGAAAATACCATGGCATGAGTCAGACGCACCTTCGTCTTCAATGTGACATCTTTGCTTTTCAAGACTCTAAAGAGATCTTTTGCCACAGCTTTTCCTAGAGCAATGCGTCTTTGGATTTCTTGACTGCTGCTTCCACGGGTGTTGATTATAGAGCCAAGCCAAGTAAAATCTTGGACAACCTCAATCTTTTCTCCATTTAATGTGAAGTTGCGTGCTGACCCAGTCGTAAGGATTTTTGTTTTGTTGATGTTTAGTCGTAGCCCATATTGAAGGCTATGATCTTTGATCTTCATCAGTAAATGTTTTAAATCCTCTTCATTTTCAGCAAGCAAAGTGGTGTCATCTGCATAACACAGGTTGTTAATGAGTCTTTCTCCAATCTTGATGCCACATTCTTCCTCATAAAGTCCAGCTTCTCGGATTATTTGCTCAGCATATAAATTGAAGAGATAGGGTGAAAGTATACAGCACCGACGGACACCTTTCTCAACTTTAAACCACTCAGTGTTTCCTTGTTCTATTCGAACAACTGCCTCCTGGTTCATGTACAGATTTCTCATGAGCACAATTAGGTGTTCTAGTATTCCCATTTTCCGAAGTGTTATCCATAATTTGTTGTGATCCACACAATCTAATGCTTTTGCGTAGTCAATAAAACATAGATAAACATCTTTTTGATATTCTCTGCTTTCAGCTAATATCCACTGACATCAGCAATGATGTCCCTAGTTCCCCGCCCTCTTCTGAATCCTGCTTGATTTTCCGGTAATTCCCTGTCTATATATTGCTGCAGTTGCTTCTGA
This sequence comes from Pedetes capensis, assembly GCA_007922755.1. Classification (NCBI taxonomy): domain Eukaryota; kingdom Metazoa; phylum Chordata; class Mammalia; order Rodentia; family Pedetidae; genus Pedetes; species Pedetes capensis. The sequence goes on along the minus strand of VMDO01016929.1, from coordinate 466 downwards.
ATGATCTTTAGTAGAATTTTGCTGGTGTGTAATATTAATGATATGGTCCGATAATTTGCACATTCAGTTGGATCCCCTTTTTTAGGAATAGGCACAAATATGGATCTCTTCCAGTCAGTTGGCCAAGTAGCAGTTTTCCAAATCTGTTGGCATAAACATGTTAACACCTCCAGTGCTGCATCTGTTTGTTGAAACATCTCTATTGGTATCCCATCAATTCCTGAAGCCTTGTGTTTCACCAGTTCTTTCAAGGCAGCTTCCACTTCATCCTTCAACACCATTGGTTCCTCTTCATATGCAACCTCTTGGAATGGTTGGTCATCTACCAATTCTTTCTTGTATAGTGACTCTGTGTATTCTTCCCATCTTCTTTTGATGTTTCCTGCATCATTTAATATTTTCCCTGTAGAATCTTTTACTACTGCCACTCGAGGCTTGAATTTTTTCTTCACTTCCTTAAGCTTGA
>VMDO01016928.1:0-46330 GCA_007922755.1 Pedetes capensis | reverse complement strand
TGTAGAGATCTGAAGGGTCTTTGGTTAGATTGATTCCAAGGTATTTAATTTTCTGGTGGGCTATCATGAATGGTAGTTTTCCTGAAATTTCCTTCTCTTCCTGTTTGGAATTGGTGTAAAGAAAAGCTATTGATTTTTGTGTGTTAATTTTGTAGCCTGCGACTTTGCTGAAGGAGTTAATTAGATCCAGAAGTTTTCTGGTTGAGGTTTTGGGGTCTTTCAGGTACAAGATCCTATCATCTGCAAATAAGTATAATTTGACCTCTTCCTTGCCAATCTGTAACCCTTTGATTTCTGTCTCTTGTCTGATTGCCCTGGCCAGGACTTCAATTACTATGTTAAATAGAATAGGAGAGAGAGGACATCCTTGTCTTGTTCCAGATCTAAGAGGAAATGGTTTCAGTTTATCTCTGTTTAATATAATGTTGGCTGTTGGTTTGTCATAAATGGCTTTTATGAAATGAAGGTATTTGCCTGTTATACCTATCTTCTCCAGTGTTTTTATCATGAAAAGGTGTTGAACTTTGTTGAAGGCCTTTTCAGCATCAATTGAGATAATCATGTGGTTTTTGTTTGCCAGTTCCTTGATTGCTCAAGAAATTGCAACAAGAATAGGTAAATGGGATCACATGAAATTAAAAAGCTCTGCACAACAAAAGAAATAATCAACAGAGTCAAGGAAAGCCCCATGGAATGGGAAAAAACCTTCGCATTTTATACATCAGATAAAGGTCTAGTTACTAGAATTTATAAAGAACTCAAGAAAAAAACTCCCCAAAAAATAAATAACCCCATACACAAATGGGCAAAGGAACTGAGTAGAGAGTTCTCACATGAGGAGGTCCATAAAGCCATGAAACACATGAAAAAATGCTCAGTATCCCTAGCCATTAGAGAAATGCAAATTAAAACAACTCTGAAATTTCACCTTACACCAGTAAGAATGGCCAAGATCAATAAAACAAATAATAACAAATGCTGGCGAGGTTGCGATGAAAAAGGAACACTCTTACATTGTTGGTGGAGCTGTAAATTGGTCTAGCCACTGTGGAAATCAATATGGGGATATCTTAAAAAACTGAAAATAGATCTACCACATGACCCAGCTATAACACTACTGGGAATTTACCCAAAGGAAGATGGGTCATCATATCACCAAGACACCTGCATCTCCATGTTCAATGCAGCACTTTTCACACTAACAAGGATAAGGAATCAACCAAAGTGCCATTCAACAGAAGAATGGATTAAAAAAAAACTATGGTACATATACACGATGGAATACTACTCATCAATCAAGAAAAATGAAATAAGGTCATTGGAAGCAAAATGGATAGAATTAGAAAAAATTATTTTTAGTGAACCAACCCAAGCTCAGAAAGAGAAACACCACATGTTCTCACTCATATGTGGGAGTTGAATCAAAATTATAAGGATGAAACATCCTATTCAAAGCTCAGATCAAAATAAAATGGAAAAAAGAAAAAAAAAGCTAAAAATGGTGTCAATATAAATGGTCTAGAAAATGCATGCAATTGTTCTGACAAGATAATAACAAAGTTCGCTACAGGAAAAATTTCTGTCTTAAACAGAACTGGGACTCAAGTACATATTGAAAATTATTACCTAGTAAATGATAGAGAAGACTTAGTTGGGGAGGGTGGGGGGAGGCATACAAGAGGGTAAGGGGGAACCTATATGAATAATGTTCATCAAAATGCATATATGTAAATGCCACAATGAAAAGCATGTCAGAATGAATCACATTAAGGTGTACATTAAAAATGCCCAATAAAAAAAAAGTAGAGTTATGAAATGTCTTTCCTTTGTCACCTTCAGAAGGAGCTAATCCTGCCAATACCTTGATCTAGGATTACCAGTCTCCAGAACTGGGACATCATGTATTTCTGATATTTAAGCTATCCTTTTGTATTTTGTGATAGCTGTCCTAGAAAACTAATACAGAAGCATGAACTCACCAACTGGACTGAGTTAAATACTTGTACATATATTTAACGTCAAATGAGAAGCCTGGGCTTGACATTGTTTGAACACAATTTATATAAATAAAACTGAATAAGATGCTTCTGTACTGAAATAAGACACATAAATCTACACTTATTTTTATGAAATTATGACTTTTAATTACAAAATAACCTATATCTATAGTTGTTAATGCCAGATTAATCATTTTTTATGTTTATGCCTACTGAATGCTAGCCTAATATTTTTTATGCTTGTTCACATTTCTATCACTATCACTATCTGTAAAATCAATATGAGAACTGCTTTTTAATATGTATGTACAAGGAGCTAACTTTTGTTGAACACTAATTATATGCTGACTTGCCTTCTATTACATAAGTACTCTGTTCTTGTTTTATTTATGTAATATTCCTTACTAGCAATAGACAAATAAGAATTTTTTGAAGCAATACAACTTTTAGCCAAGCAAATACGACAAAATTTTAATAAATGTGATGTTGGGTATGTGGTAGATTTTTAGAACCTGATAGCTTCCCTCCCTTGAAAAATTGATCATTCACCTTAAACACTTTTTACTATTACTGAGAATGTATCATTATAACCATAATCATAGGAGTATGTGATTATTTTCTGGTATTAGATTGAGTGAATTATGTATGTATGTATGTGTTTATATGTTTATATATCAGTCTTCTTACACTCAACTAGATTTTGATAATAGTAGGAGTAAAGTGGTTCATCATAAAGATATTATGTAGCTAGATGAATAGGAGACTTATGAAATTAAGTGGATGGCACCTGTGGGAGCAGGCTCAACTAACAAAATTATTTCCAGAATTCATCTGGTAAAGAAACTACGAGGCAGTGTGGCTTTCTCTGCTGCCACTAATACATGACAAACATGATCCTGTAGAATTCACTACTGCTGTTTGCCACCAGAAAGGGAGATTCATGATCCTATTTTTCTGCTACCAGCTTCTGTGTTAAGGCCCCACCAATGCTACATACTGGCAGAAACCAGATCATGGGCCTGAGTCTCTATTACAAGAGGTATAATTTAGAATCTAGCATATTAACTTTTTATTATAGGCAATGATCTCCTACTCCCAATAAAACCCACATGGTAAAATATAACAAAATATACAAAGGATATTAGAGATTTCATAGTTATATTTACCACATTGTTGCAGAAACAATGTCTTATTTATCTTTATATCCCAACACTCAACCACATGCACAAATGTAGTTGTTAGGTACCATCAAGTTGAGTCAGACTCATAGTGACCTTCATAGGGTTTTCAAAGGCTACGTGTTGTTGTTGTTATTGGTAGATGCCAGTGAGTCAGTGTCCAACTCATAGCAACCCTATGTACAATAGGCGAAATGCTATTGTCAGTACTTCTCTGCTATTCATAGGGCTTTCAATTGCTAATTCTTTTTTGGGAGTGGGTTGCTGGGTCCTTCTCCTAAGCCTACAGCACCTGGTGTTCCCAGCTGGTCTCCCATCCAAGTATTAACCAGGCCTGACCCTGCTTAACTTCCAAGATCTGACAGGATCAGACACCACAGTGGTACAGCTGCAAGCTACATCGCAAGCATTTAATTTAATGAAATCAAATACTATAAAACACAAAGTATAATCAAAAGTAAGTGATATTCATTTTCATTATTTATTCAAACTTTAAATAACACTCACAATTTTGAAACCATGCCAAATTTCATAGTTGGACCTATAAATTGGACATGATCCCATAATCAGTAGATTGATTCTGTTTAATCTAATATTGTCCAGCTACTTGAATGGAGATGTACATTCAGAAATGCAAGTTTTTTTTCAGTTAATGAGTAATTGTGGCAAATTTATTAGAAATATATTATTCCCTGGCCCCTGAAACAATAATTTCTCATTTGAATTCAGTTGTCAGAGAGATACAGCTAAAGCAAAATCCTTGTAATATAATTCACTTGAGACAGAATGTCATTAATAAATAGAACTGGGAAAATGTTTTGGCCAAGCACTCTGAAGAACTAACCAATTAACACAGAATCTCACTCATGGTCTCTGAACATCCATCATTCATTATTTAGCATAAATTTATTGAGGAACTAGTGCAACATGCCAAGCATACTGTTGAAGCTGTAGAAATATCCATGTATAACAGTAAAACACTGTCACATTTTCACCTTACAGGGTGCAAGAGGAGAGAGATTCTACTTCCAAACTAATTCTCTTGAAATTCTAAAATGTAGAGCTAATCAGGAAGTTATTTTTGCCTGAATTATCATACATGTTTCTATGTCACTTCAAATATAATTGTCAAGTGTGGTTGGTGTCTCATCTCTCTTTGCCATATCCTTTCTCTGGCCTTTCCTTCCATATGCTTGTCTTTCTCCTGCCTGTGGTTTTCTATTTCTGTCTCCTTCACAAAAAGAAAAAAAAAAGGTACCACCACTTTGCCTGCTGTGCACTAAACTGAATGAGGAAATGATATCCATCAACTTTATCTCTTGGCACCATTCTTCCTGGTCATATATAGCATGCTACTAATTTTCAGGTGAATAAAATGTCCTTGCCACCTGGTTATGGATATATGGGTATAATCTATCCTTTTGTATGTTTTTTCACTTCTTTTCATAACTTTTGAACTCTATTATCACTAAAAAGGAAAGAAAATCTAATCTCTCCTTTGTCTTCTTTTCTTTGGAAGGACAAAAGGTTAGGACATTTATCCACTGTCCCATGGGTCCATTAGTTAAAGATTGCCCTCAACAGCATTAACTTCTCTTCCAGGATGTACTTTTACATGTCCCAGAGGACCAGGGTCAAAGAATTTGAGGAGATAAAATGAACAGACTTTACTGTTCTGCTTGAGGTAAGATGCCATCTGCGTAAGTTGCGTCCGCACTCACGTGGAGCTGTCTACCAGTGGCATCTGAAGTCAGAGGAAAGCCAAGGGGAGGTCAAGTACAAATGCCACTGTGGCAGCCAATTTAGACTTTCCCTGACATTGTTCATCCAGGAAATAGCTGATTGTGAGAATCCCTCCTCTTTGCTAGCTAACTAGCTTTGAAGTTGCAGTTGTATTACAAGCTTAAGCAAAACACTGAATTTGGGAACAATTATCTTGTTGCATGATAGTTTTCAAGTGCTGAAAAACTAAAAACCCAATTAAACAAGAACAGCCCTAGGAGAATCAGAGTCAGAAATTTATAGATATTTGCTATCTACCATCTGAAGTATTTTTCCTATCTGCATTCCAAGAGTCAGGGGCTATATCATCCAGCCTCAACACTACAGCAACTGGGAGGAAAATAGTGTGGTAATTTAAAATCCTGGATGTCTGCATCACCAGACTGTTTACCTGTATAGCATGTTTAGTAAAATTTCCAGGAACTAAGTACTCCAAGGTCTTCAGAAGCTAGACAGGTGAGGTGGCCAGGCTGATACTGTGCCAAATATGGTAACGTGCCCAAGTATAGTGAGGAGCAGTTTCTCAGCTCTAACTAAACGTTTCAAGGAATGTGGAAGGCTCAGCAGCAGCCCAATGCTATTTTTGTTGTTGCTGTTGCTGGAGTTTTTTGTTTGTTTGTTTGGGTTGGTTTTTGTTTTCTTGTTGTTTTCATAATAAACATGGAATCAGAATATTCATGTAAAAATACCCAATTATAAAATTTTAAAATATTTTTAAATGTTAAACTTTTCTTCATTAAAAAATGTTAGCAAATAATTTTAAAATGTTTTAAAGGTGTGAAGCAAAACACATGCACAGCCCTTATTCTTAACTGCTGACTAAAAATATGCTGATTTCTTCTTGTTTAAATGACAAGTGACTAGGATTACTAATTTTGCTTTTTGCTTAGGGGATGCAGGAAAAATATGAAAAGTTCACCTGCTGCTAATCCCTAAAAGCAATGAATATATGTGCCTTTAATAATTACCTATGAAAGGTTTTATCATTGTTGTTATTTGGATTTAGGGGTTTCTTGTTTGTTTTTTGAGACAAGTTCTCCTTATGTAACACAGGCTAGCCTGGAACTTTGTATGTAACCCAGACTAGCCTTGAACTCACAATCCTCCTGCCTCCCCCTCCTGTGTGTTAGGATTATAGCCATGAGGTATGACCCCAGCTCCCTTTGATAGGCTTAAGTGAAGACCATCCAGGACAATCAAGATTATGAACGTTACAATTTTATTACTCCTAAAGGTCTTTGACACCATTTAAAGATCTAGTTTCTATAATTCTGTGAATCAATAAGTTAAAAAAATGATATTTTGGGGGTACATATGTTAACACTATTGGGTTGGGATTTAGCTCAGTTGGTAGAGTGCTGCTCTGCACTCTCTGAGGTCCCGAGTTCGATTCCCAGCACCGCAAAATGGGAGAAGGACGTGGCAACCCATTCCCAAGGCAATCCCGAAACACACAGCCATTGAAAACCCTATGAGCATCACTATGAGTCGGACTCGACTCGATGGCACCTAACAACAACAACAAAAATGTTAACACTAAACTCTCAACAAAAAAAGATTGCAAAATTATCTGCTCTAAACTCAATTTAATTCAAGAATGTTCACAATCAAGGTATAGCTTTTATCTTCACTCAGATGAACATACAAGACATTCATATGCTTAGTAATACCTTTGTTTAAAATTTGTTAAACACTTCAATATATATCCTACTGAACACTACTGGCATATTCTTACTTGTCCATGTAAATTTCTCTATATTTATTTTAATTTTTTATTTCAATATTAAGGAGTTGAACCCAAGGTTTCATGCATGCTTTTGCAAGTGTTCTATCACTGAGGTTCACCCAAAGCCCCTTTTTCACTTTTTATTTTGATATAGGGTTTTGCTAAGCTATGCAGTCTCCCTCTGATGATCCCTCTGTGATCCTTCTGTCTGTAGCTCCTGAGTCACTGGGATTACAGACATGACCCATTGTGCCTGGCATTCATTTTAAAATTTTTAGAATTTCAAAATTATTTTCAAATTTAGATATTAAGACTTTCTTCATCCTTTTTTATATCAAAGCACCTAACATTTTCTGGATTCTTCTCAATAATACTATTCAAAAAAATATCCAAAAAATAACTGCCTGCAGCTGTAGCACTGTGGCACCCAATTCCATCAGATCTCAGAAGCCTAGCAGGGTCCTACTTGGATGAGAGGCTGCCTGCAAACACTAGGTGCTGTAGGCTAGGAGAAAGATCTGGAAACCCACTCCCCAAAATCAATCTGCCATTGAAAACCCTATTAATAGCAGAGAAGCACTGACAATAGTGTTTTGCCTATTGTGCACAGGGTTGCTATGAGTCAGACACTGACTCAAAGGCACCTAAAAACAACTATATTATTTATATTTTCACAACAACATTAGAAAATTATACTCATGTTTTTTCTGACAGGACAAGTATTATCAGCATATAATAAAGAAAGAAAAGGGTGAAGGTGAAAACTACAACAAATTCAATTGTAGTTGTTGTTAAGTGCCATTGATTAAGGTCTGACTCATAGCAACCCTACGTACAACAGAAAGAAACACTCCCAACATTGTGTCATGCACAGGATCTTTATATGCTTAAGCCAGTTGTTGCAGTCACTGTGTCAATCCATCTAGTTGAGGATCTTCCTGTTATTCATTGACTCGCCACTCTCCTAAACATGTTGTCTTTCTCCATGGATTGGTCCCTCCTGATATGTCCAAAATAGAGAAAACACAATGTAGGCATCCTTGCTTTCAAGGAGCACTCTAGTTGCACTTTTTCTAGGATGTATCTGTTGGGACTTTAGCAGTCCATGGTATATTCAATATCCATCTCCAACAACATAATTTAAAAGCATCAATTCTTCTGTCTTCCCTGTTCCATGTCCAGCCTTCACAACCATATGATGGGACTGAAAATATCATTCATTGAGTCACCTTCAGCTTCAATGTGACATCTTTACTTTTCAACCCTTTGAAGAGGACTTTTGCAAAAGCTTTTCCCAATGAAATGTGTCTTTTAATTTTGTGACTGCTGATTCCATTGGTATGGATTGTAGAACCATGTAAAGCAAAATCTTGGACAACCTCAGTATTTTTCTTCATTTGTAATGAAGTTGCTTACTGATCCAGTTGCAAGGCATTTTTGTTTTCTTGATGTCAAGGCACAATCCATACTGAACATTGTTTTATTTGATCTGCATCAGTAAATGTTTCAAATTCCCTTCAATTTCAAAAAGCAAAGTTGTGTCATCTACATATAACAAGTTGTTAATGATTTTTCCTTCAACCCTGATGCCATGTTCTTCTTCATAAAGTCCAGCTTCTCAGATTAGCTAATGAAAAAGATAGATGAGGTAAACTGAAAAAATATATCCCTGACACACATCTTTCTTGACTTTAAATCAAGCACTATTTCCTTATTCTGTTTAAATGATTGCCTTCTGGATAATGTATAGATCACTCATGAGTACAATCAAATGTTCTGATTTTCCCCTTCTTTGCAATCCTATCCATAATTTGTTGTGATCCAGAGTCAAATGCCTTTGCATAGTCAATAAAACATAGTAGACATCTTTCTGGTATTCTCTGCTTACATCCAATATCCAACCAACATCAGCAATGATGCCCCAGGTTCCATGCCCCCTTCTGAATCTGGTTTGATTTTCTGGCAATTCCCTGTCACTATGCCGCTGCAATCATTTTTGAATGATCTGTAGCAGAATCTTATTTGTATGTGGTAGTAATGATACTATTTGATAATTTCCACATTTGGTTGGATCCCCTTTCTTGGGAGTAGGCACAAATATGGATCTCTTCCAGTCAGTTGGCGAGGTAGCTATTTTCCAAATATCTTGGCATAAACAAGTGAGCACCTCCAGTACTATATCTGTTGGCTGAAACATCTCAATTGATATTCCATCAATTTCTAGAGCTTTGTGTGTTGCTAAATCCTTCAAGGCATCTTCCACTTTGTCCTTCAGTACCATTGGTTCCTGAGCATATGCAACCTCTTGAAATGGTTGATCATCCACCAATTCTTTTTGACTCTGTGTGTTCTTTCCATCTGCTTTTGGTGTGATCTGCATGGTTAAATATTTTCTCTGTAGAAACCTTCACTATTGCCACTGTAGGCTTGAATTTTTTCTTCTTTAAATTTGAGAAAAATAGAGCATATTCTTCACTTTAAGTTTTCTATCTCCAGGTCTTTGCACATGCCATTATAATATATGATTTTGTCTTCTCATGCTTCCATTTGAAATCTATTCTTTAACTATGTAATGTCTTCCTTTTACTTTATCTGCTAAACATTCAGGGATAAGTTAGAGAGTCTCTTTTGACAAGTAATTTGATCTTTTCTTTTTTCCTTGTCTTTTTAATAACCTTTTGCTTTCCACATGAAGGTTATCTCTGATGTCATGCTACAATTTGTCTGGTCTTTAGTCATTAGGGTCTAACTCATCAAGTCTGTTCTTGAGATAATCTCTGAAATGGGATATATTCAAGGTCATACCTTGTCTCTCATAGCTTGTTCTAATTTTCTTCCATTTCAATTTGAACCTGCATGTGAACAGTTGATGGTCTGACCCACAATCAGCACCTGGTCTTGTTCTGACTTCTGATACTGAGTTTTTTCATTGTTCCTTTTCACAAATGTTAGTAATTTGGTTCTAGTATGCACTGTCTGGTGAATTCCATGTGTATAGTCACTGTTGGTGACTATATGTTGGTGAAAAAATGAATTTGTGATGAAAATATCATTGGTACTTAATATCTCATAAACTTACTATCTCTGATTTGGCTCTGAGCCATATTATCTAAAAGTGGGACCACTAACAAGAATAGAATTAGAAAACCTATTTAATATAAACTACATAATGTATTTTTCAGGAGAATTTGATCTGCACCTTCGTCATATAAGGAAAATCTGAATTTGGAAAAACAATGTAGCTCTTTATGAAATCTAAAAGCCTTGCACATCATGATACATCCTGTATGTAATATAATTCCTATCTTATTAAATAGTGAAAATAAATGTAACAAAACAAAATGTCATACTTGACCCCATCTTTGCTTTTATTAAAATGTATAATCTGTTATACAACTTTTTTATGATGTGTTTTATTTTTGGACATCCTTAACATGTCTGTAACTGAACATACATACATACTAAACTTTCCAAATAGAACTCTTTTTTTCTTTAGTACTGGAGTGTTGAACCTAGGGTCTCTTGCACTCTAGGTAAGTGCTCTAAAACTGAACTGCACTCCCAGTCCTTTTTTTATTTTTTTATCTTGCAACAAAATCTCACTAAGTTCTACAAGCTGCCTCTTGCCTCAGCCTTGCAAGTAGCTGTGATTACAGATCTGTTCCATAGCATCCAGCCCCAATATTAACTTTTTTTTTTTAATTCTCAGTAAGTCACCTCTTATTTCTTATAAAAACCACTTTTAAAATTAATTCCAAAGGACCTAAATATGTATAGTTTGGTGGTTATTGTTAAACAATTAAATTTCATGAGCTATATGATCTTCAAAAGTACTTAATTTTAAATTTTCATCTACAGGCTGGGCGTGGTGGTGCATGCCTGTAATCCCAGCAGCTTGGGAGGCAGAGGCAGGAGGATTGCAAGTTTGAGACCAGAGGAAGGCTGCATAACTTAGTGAGACACTGTCTCAAAAAGTTGAAAAAAAGGGGGGAGGGCTGGTGGTGCAGTTCAGTGGTCCAGCACTTGCAAAGCATGCAAGCGCGAGGCCCTGGGTGCAACCCCTAGTACTGCAAAAAACAAAAACAACAAAAAAGTTCACCTACAGAAGATTTTTTGAATGGTTTAAAATTAATAATATTCTAATATCTCTAAAATTTTCCTCCTGAAAATTAAAAATTCAACTTCAGACCACGGGGCCTCCATGGCACTTTTCCTTTAGATTTCAATCATTCTTCCTTGTTTGATTATCCCTAGACTTACCTATTTAAATCCTCTGTGTAGCTTAAAAAATAGTAATGATTCAGCTTATCATCAAAGACTGTGATTTAATTTGTTTGGAGTGTGTCCTGGGCTTTGGAACATATTTAAAGATCTTTCAGAGATTCTAATGTGCAGACACGTTTGTGAATCACTATGCAAGGTCAATGTTGTGGCTCCTTTATCAATCATTTCTGAGTATTGGCAGGCTTGCTCAGCAACTGTATCTCACAAAAAATATGAGGTGCACAAAGATATTTTAAGAGTCCAGGCGTCCTTACTATAAGGGGTTCATGAAAGAAAAAAACTTTTTTAAATCCCTAAAAAAAGTGATCCATGTGTAAAAGAGACGGTTTTAATAGTGCACTACCAAAAACAAAAATCTGTATGTTCCAAAAAATTGTAAGCTATAATGTTCTCTTTTCCTTTTCTCCCCAGATAAGCCTTTGATTCATCCACATTACTGTAAGAACAAAACAGTAATTCCAGTGGACCAATTAAACACAGTATTTTGAGAAAATGTAGATAATAGTTCTATAAAGATATACAGTATTTATGAGAGCATTTCACTTAATGGTACCTAATTTAAATGGTTGTATAGAAGGAGGATCATAATTGCACTGGTGCTTAATGAACTGGGAACCACATTATAGCAATCCTATATAAGAAACAAAGTGGTGAAAGAAACAGCTTTATATGCAGTGTAAGGTAAATGAATATTTTATTGTGAACCCTGGGTGCCTGATAGAAATGGAACTCTTTGGTTATCATTAGTTCAATACTGAGAATAATGTAATAAGTACTTGTGGGTGTCATGTCACAATTGTCTCTTTTTCTTCTACACAGCTTGAAAATCAGTAAGTAAGAACACAGCTGCTAACAAAGCAAGTGCTTGATATTTATTCATCATCTGCCACGATTTCATTGCCACTTGAACAGATAAATTATGAGGGGTATTTTAACAACTCATCCTTCAACTAGTGATCAGAATGCTTGCAGTTCAGCACAAAAATGTGTTACATTGAATAGAACAGTCTTTCAAAGTAACTACTATTACATCCAAATTTTAAACTTTAGGAAGCATATGTACATTTATTTACACATTTTAAATTTGGAAAAAAGATATTGAGAAGAATAGTGTAATTCTATTGCTATATTTGACACTGACTTTCTAACCAAGCTGACTTATAACTTCTGTGAATTTTCAAGGTGCCTACTTCTGAGAGTTATCTTTCATTTAGAAATATAAATTTTTGTTTATCAATTAAAACTATAGTTATTCATAGAATTTAATAATGAATTTAATATGTAAACTGCAAAATCACTTTAAATAATGGGGTAGAGATGTGTGATCTGATACACTCAGAAAATTAGGCATCTGAGTGAAAACATAGAGGGGGGTCTGTTTGATCATCTAATTCATGTCTTTTAACTTAAATATCAATATAATAAACAAAACTCAATGAATATTTTCTGAGCATCTGTTGCGGTATATGAGAACAACACTGAGATAGAGAACTGAGATGATTCCACCAAGGTCAGGTCCAGAGCAAAAGTGGGAGGAAACACTACAATACTTGGCCTCTAATATAAAAATCTGTTCACTTCATGAGACTGTAAATTGCACGATACTGTCTGTCATCAATTCATTCCCACTACCTGCATTTGTCATCAGATCCACTTCCCTAAACCATCTATTCAACATTTTCATGAAAAATAAATAATCTATATAGCAAAACTGAAATGGTTTTGAGAGGAATGTTCTTACATCATTGTCTAGAGTCTCACTTTCACATGTTAGGAAATTCTTTTGTCACATATTTATCCACCTGTCATCTATTAATCCATTATTCAATCATATTTTTAAATATATTTTAAAATCAGTTGCACTTATGAGCACACCACCTCCAAAATGCTTTATCATACATATCCACTAATTAGAGTCCAACATTTGTTACCTATAATGAAATGCACAGAACTTAAAGACAAACTTTTTGACTTTTAAAAAAATGCATACACCCTTGTATAAGGCCTTCTAAGTATCAGACATAATTATCATACTAGAGAAAAGGTAGCAATCTACAACTGGCAAACAAAATCTGGTATTCCAATAGTTTTCAAAAATAAACTTTAACTGGGACACAGGTACACATTTGTTTAGATATTGTCTATGGCTCTTTCGATGGGGCTGGGATTTAGCTCAGTTGGTAGAGCGCTGTGCTACAGTCTCTGAGGTCCCAAGTTCAATTCCCAGCACCTTAAAAACGGGAGAAAGATCTGGCAATCCACTCCCAAGGCAATCCCGAAACAGTCTGCCATTGAAAACCCTATGAGGGTCGCTATGAGTCGGATACCAATTGGATGGCACCTAACAACAACAACAACATGGCTCTTTCAGTACTATAATGTCAGCACTGAATAGTAAGAACAGGGATTATCAGGTCCTCAAAGCCTAAAATATTTGCATTTAGACCCTTGACAGAAAAAGGTTTTAACAATGCTCTACAAAATTTCATAATCCTTTTGAACAACCAATGCTCCAGTTCAAGAATTTCATGTAAAAGGGGTCATGTTATGTTCATTCTTTTGTATAAGGCTTCTATCACTCATTTTACTCTTTTGGAGAAGTAGATATTTTGTTGAACATTTTTGTGGTTTATTTCCTTTTATTGTTCAGTGGTATTCCAATGTCTGAATATTTCCCAGCTTTCTTATCTCTTATTGTTAACATCTGGTTTGTTTCCAGTTGGGGATCTTTAAAAGAAAACTGCTATGAATACCTTTGTTACATGTTTTCATTATTGTTGGGCATATAACGAGTGGTTGAATACCTAGTTTATATAACAGGTGTATATACAGTCTCAGAGGAAAAAGCTAGACTGATTGTCAAAGTGAAATGAAATTTTTACATTCCTACCCACAATATGGCCTGCAGCTGTAGCACTGTGGCATCTGATCCCATCAGATCTTAGAAGCTAAGCAGAGTCAGGCCTGATTAGTACCTGGACTGAAGATGGCCTGGGAACACCAGATGCTGTAGGCTTTGGAGAAGGACCCGGCAACCCATTTCCAAAAAATAGCAATCTGCCATTGAAAATCCTATGAATAGGAGAGAAGCACTAACAATATTGTTTTGCCTGTTGTACATAGGGTCAGGATGAGTTGGACACAACTGTAGGGCACCAAACAACAAAAACCAACACTATATGAGAAACCCAGTGGTGCCACATCCTTGACCACACTGGGGTTGTCACTTTCTTGTTTGTTTGCATGTTTGGTTATTCCACTGGGCTGAGTGGCATCTTATAGGAATTGAATTTGCATTTCTCTAATGACTAAATATATGGAAAGGCTTCCTCCATGCAGTCTTTAGTGATATCACAAACAAAAGGAAACATTTTACTTGGAAGTTACATATATTTCATATGTGTCATTACTATTAAATGGATCACATACCTTATATTTTAATAATTTGAATAAAAAGTATACCTAAAATATCTTATTCTGAAGATCCAATCAAAGTTTGAATGTGGAAATTTGTTAAATGAGTCATCATTTAACTAATTCATTCATTTATTCATTCATGGAACTAATTTTTTTTTTCTGAGACAGTGTTTCACATCTCACTTTGTAGCCTAGTCTGGTCTTTAACTTGTGATCCTCCTATCTCAACCTCCTGAGTGCTGTTACAAACATGCACTACCATACCCAGATATGGAACTTATTTATAACTTTCTATTTGTCTTTGTTATTGTTTCAGCCATTCTAAGATCTAGAATAATCATAGCAAATAAAATAACAAGTGTCTTTGCACTATGGATCTTACATTTTAGATATTTAATACATAATTATATAAATAAATTATTATGGATAATAAAGCATAGTACCAAGGAAGACAGGAGATAAGTTAGAGAAATGGGTGCTCATTTCTTCAATGATAGTCACATTTGTACAGAAATCTAGTAACAGAATTGTACATTGTCCTCCAGGTTCCATTCTTCTCTGCTATCTATCCTCACTGAATACCATTCTTGTTAAGGGGTATTCCTTGTTTATGCAGGACAAACTTAGTCATCCCTGGTTGGTCTATTGGTATAGTGCCATTCCATAAATAGGTCAGGCCAATGAGGGTCTAGGTAGCTTCCGGCAGAATTATTCTTGGATCTTTAAAAAGAGTTCATATCTGTAAATGAAAGCTTTTATCAGCAGAACAGAGGGTCAAGTGGCATCTCTTCCTGCTAAGAGGTCTGGAAAATTGATGATCTCACTTTCCAATCTCTGTAGTATCTACCTTGCATGAAAATTTACAAATGGGTACTATTTTACTTGACCTAAAACTTTATAAACATCTATAGAACACTGCCTACAGCCGCCAAACTGTAGCGTCAGATCCCTTCAGATCGTGGAAGCTAAGCAGGGTCAGGCCTGGTTACTACCTGGATGGGAGACCACCTGGGAACACTAGATACTGTAGGCTTGAGAGAAGGACCCAGCAACCCACTCCCAAAAAACAATGCACCATTGAAAACCCTATGAATAGCAGAGAAGCGCTGACAATTATGTTTCGAGTGTTGTACATAGGGTCGCTGTGAGTCGGATACAGACTCCATGACACCTAACAACCATGTAACACTAACAACAATTTTTATATACCAGACCTTTGTTTTCCATAGTATTACAAATCTGAAAAAGCAAACAAAACAAATAATTACAAAAAGGTAAACCCTTGTATTCCAATGTATCTATGATTCAAAATAAAAATGTGAAGTAGCATAATATAGTGCTTTGTTGAGCTCCGTCTTTCAAACATATTTTTTGGTAACTTCAGGAAAAGTTTGAAGAAAATTGCCATGTGAAAGTTTTAGGTAGTTATTCTTCAAATAATGACACAAATTTGCTTTTGTGAAACGATTGGAGTGAGTTCTCCATTTACATAGCTGTAAAGTAAGGAAGGCAGAAGAATTTGGCAACCTACTCCCAAAAATGAATCCCTCATTGAAAGCCCTATGAATACCAGATAAGCACTGTCAAAAGTGTTTTGCCTATTGTATGTAGGGTCACTATGAGTTAGACACTGACTCCACAGCACCTAACAACAACAACAACAACAACAACAACAACAACAACAAAGTAAGGAAAGTATCCAATGTGATTGGATAACACCTTTCAGCAGTCATTTTCATAAGCACCATGTCAAATACCCTGGTTTGATAGCATAAATTGTTTGGAAGGCCAGCTGACCATGGTAGCAAATGGCTTTAGGGTGAGGTTCCTTGGGAATATGAATTTAATATGTGTTCATTAGAATCTGTGCTTTGGAAATCTAGAAAATTTTCTTTTAATACAAGGCGCTTATTTGTTCAAACTGGTAAGTTGGATGTCAAGTAAATTGAGAATTTAAAGGAAAGATTGAGATGATTGTTGATTCGTAGGCAAGTGGGTCCTAATTTTCCTGTTCAACATACAGTTTGGCGTATAAACTACTAAAAAATTAAGACAGGACCTTTATCTCTTTTGTACATGGCTATAATTCCAGCCAGTGGTTCAAACAGTGCTAATCATATTAGTATTGATGCTTAATTTTTTAAGTTAATCAGTGAAGGGATCAACAAATTAATTTTAAAAACGAACTGAAGAAGCTAAATCACAAGACTAATGTGGTGTAGTCAAAGCTACAATTAGTAGGAAAACCAATAATTCTAAAAGCTATAATTACCTTATAAAAACTGAAATACAATGAACCAAGAATTCTGCTTAAAATTAGAACATATTATATTAAATAAAAACATGTAGAATAAGCTAATCACATAAAAAATTATCACAAAAACAAATGTAAGAAAAGCCTGGAGATTTATGTGTATATGTGTGTGTATATACATATAAAATTATGCATATACAGCTAAATAAAACCAGCTATTAATCTTATTTGTGGGATTCTATTTTTATTTTATTTTTATCCTTTTCCTTTATAAAAGATCAAAGAAATAATCCTTTATAAAATGTATACAAATTCATATCAACTTTATGATTAAATAAATGATTGTTTTTAATTTGGGCACTTGGAAATATAGAAATAGAATCTTGGAAATAATTTAGAACAGCCCTCTCATTTCCACAAAACGATACTGAAACCAGAAAGTATCTTGTTCAAAGTAAGAAATTATTAAGAAATAAACTGAGATATTTACTTGAATCAACAAATAATTTTTCAGAATCTTTTATGTGCTAGACATCATGTTAAGTGCTGAGAATGCATATTGTTCCTACCTTCCATGTATGCGAGATTCTAGCGAATGGCATATATAAACAATTAGAGTAAAATTTGGTAAATACTGCAAATGTAGAAGACAGTTTACCATAGAATGAACAAAGGGCCCTTAGCCCAATTCAGGTGACCAGAAGACAATGAAGTGAAAGGGATGTTAGAGTTGCTTGGCTGATGGTAAAATAAAAGATGATTGAATCTATCTCCTGCCCAACATCAGCATTTTCTTTTTCAAAAATCACATGCTCTGAGTAAAATCTCTACCCAGCAGCTTCTTTTTCATCCTTCAATATTTTAAATGGTAGTAGTCAATTGCTATTCCACAATAATTCTGCAAAATACCCCAATCCCAAACTCTTAGCTTACAAATACAAGCATTTATTTCTTGTCCCCACATTTACACATACACTGGGGTTTGGCTGCATTTGACTGGGCTAGGTCAAGCTATTTCATGTGTCTCTCACTGCTGCTACAATAACCGCTTTACTGGAGACATGATCTTCTCAGGGAGAAAGGCAGAAGCACAGGAGAACAGGACAAATCTCACAAGCTATGATGTGTTCTTTCATGTGATTGTCAGTGGGATATGGCCATAAGAGTGGACAAAAGTCTCAGGAAAACAAAATTATTACTTCTACAGATCCTAGAAACAGGAAGCATGACATGTCACGGAAGGCTAAATGGGACATTTCAGGGTGTTTAGGAGGCAGAAATGAGTAAGGGGCAAGCACACTAGAACTTTTATAGGGATTTCTGTGTTGTAAATAGTTCGGGATTAGCTAGTTTGAATAATTTTGGCAGAGTCTCAACTATGGGTGTGATCTTGTTTTCCTGAGACTTGACCCAGGGATGATTAAGGTAAAGGGACATTGTTTCCTGGGACACATAGACAACGAGAATGTATGGCACTGGATCAGCTCTCTTACAGCAAAAGGTATGCTCTTGGGTGAATTCTTAGCTATCTCTAAGAACTGAAAAGTGTCAAAACATCACAGTATGCAAAGTAAAAATTACATAACTACACATCACATTTCAAAACCATGGTTGACATACATTTTCCACCAGCCAATTGTCCAAAGAACGTCATCTGTTTGTGTTAAGACATGACGGGGCCCTAGTAAAGGGTGTGGTCATGCATTACTTCAATAGAGTATTGCAGAATCTACCATACCTCTCAATACAAATGCTCAGGCAATTTCCAAACATTATAATTAAAATAGTGTTATGCTGCTGTTGTTGTTGTTAGGTGCCATCGAGTTGGCATCCAACTCATAGTGAGCCTATGTACAACAGGCGAAATACTTTATCAGTGCTTTTCTGCTATTCATAGGGTTTTGAATGGCGGATGAATTTTTGGGAGTGGTTTACCAGGTCCTTCTCCCAAAAGGGTGTTATATATAAGTAACAAATATCTCTTTTGAATTTTAAAATACTTAATATTTTCCAATAACCAAATAATATCAATGTTTAGTGTGTATGTATTTAATGCTGGTTATATCCTCTCAATAGATTATTCATTATATCCATATGATATTATCTTCTTTTTGTCTCTTTTGATCTGTTTTGCTTTGAGACCTGCTTTTTCAGATTTGAGTATTCTTATACCTGCTCGCTTTTGCCCTGCTTTTTGTTTGCAGTGGCTTTTTCCATTCTTTTATAGTCAGACTGTTTACCAGTGAGGTGCATTTCTTAAAGACAGAAAACAGTTGGATCCTGTTTTTTTAATACAGTCTGGCAGTCTGTGTCTTTTGTTTGGGAGGATTGAGACCATTAACATTCAAAATTATTGGTAAGAGTCATTATACTACTTCCTGTCATTCTGTTGTCTTTATAATGTTTAATTAATAACTTAAACCACAGTCTTGGCTTAGTGGTCATAAATTCCTTTAGTTAGTAACCATCTGAAAAGTTTTTATTTTACTTTAATGTATGAAGGATTGCTTTGCTGGCTGAAGTGATCTAGGGTTGGCATTTATTTGTTTCGGTACTTGGAAGTACATCATACATTACTCCATGCCCTCCTGGGTTTTATAGTTTTTGGTGAGGAATTTATTATTTTGGTTAGTGTGCCTTTATATGTGTTTTGGCATTTCTCTTTCTGCCTTCAATACTATTTCTTTGTTCTAACATGGAATGATCGAGTTCTTTTCTGTTCACAACTACCTGTTTGATATTCTAAAATCTTCCTGTTACTTAGGTATCCATTGCTTTCAAAAGATTGAGTAAATGGTCTGCTATTATTTTACTGAATATGTTTTCATACCTTTAGTTTGTTCCTCGTCTTCTATACAAATGTTTAATAAATTTGGTCGTTTAATGGATCTTAGAGGTGTTATATCTGCAGCCAGAGTATCCTGGCATCCGGTGCTGCCTGGTCTTAGAGGTTGAGCAGGTATGGCCTGGTTGTCCCCTGGGTGGGACACCACATGGAAATGCCGGATGCTGTATGCTGGGGAGAGAGACCTGGCAATATACTTCCAAGGCAGTCTACCATTGGGGGCCCAATGAATAGCAGAGAAGCACTGACAATAGTGCCAGCCATGGCACATTGTCAAGGGGTATTTGATATGTTATGTGTAGGTTTGTAGTGAGTCAGACTTATTAAATGGCACTGAAGAGCAACAACAAAGCGGCATTATATGTTCTATTTATACTTACTTTTTCTTTTATTGTCTCAGTGTTTTAACTCATCTACCTTCTAGTTTGGGAGAAGGACCTGGTAACCCCCTCCCAGGAATCAATCTGCCATTGAAAACGCTATGAACAGCAGAGAAGCACTGACCATAGTGTTTCCGCTGTTGTACAGAGGGTTGCTATGAGTCAGATACCGACTCGAGGGCACCTAACAACAACAACAACAACAACATGATGTAAGATGGTTATTAGCAGGTGTTTTGTATGCAGTAGAATCTTATAGTTTTAACATATTTTTATTGGAAATTTTTAATGTACACCTTAATGTGATTCATTCTGACATGCTTTCCATTGTGACATTTCCATATATGCATTTTGATGTACATTATTCATATAGGTTCCCCCTTACCCTCTTGTATGCTTTCCCCCCACACCCTCCCCATCTAAGTCTTCTCTATCATTTACTTGGTATTTTTCTATATGTCCTTGGGTTACAGTTCTGTTTAAGGTAGAAACTTTTCCGGTAGTGAACTTTGTTTTTATCTTGTCAGAACAATCGCATGCATTTTCTAGACCATTTATATTGACACCATTCTTAGCTTTTTTTTTCTATTTTATTTTGATCTGACCTTTGAATAGGATTTTTCCTTCTTATAATTTTGATTCAGCTCCCACATATGAGTGAGAACATGTGGTGTTTCTCTTTCTGAGCTTATGCTCATCCACTTAGAATAATTTTCTCTAATTCCATCCATTTTGCTGCGAATGACCTTATTTCATTTTTCTTAATTGCTGAGTAGCATTCCATTGTGTATACATACCATAGTTTTTTTTATCCATTCTTCAGTTGAAGGGCACTTTGGTTGATTCCATATCCTTGCTATTGTGAAAAGTGCTGCATTGAACATGGAGATGCAGGTGTCTTGGTGGTATGATGATCCATCTCCCTTTGGGTAAATTCCCAGAGTGTTATAGCTGGGTCATGTGGTAGATCCATTTTCAGTTTTTTAAGGCACCTCCATATTGATCTCCACAGTGGTTGGACCAATTTACAGCTCCACCAACAATGTAAGAGTGTTCCTTTTTTGCCGCAACCTCGCCAGCATTTGTTGTTATTTGTTTTACTGATCTTGGCCATGCTTACTGGTTTAAGGTGAAATCTCAGAGTTGTTTTAATTTGCATTTCCCTAATGGCTAGGGATACTGAGCATTTTCTCATGTGTTTTATGGCTTTATGGACCTCTTCATTTGAGAACTGTCTACTCAGTTTTAACATATTTTTTCAATCTCCTTCTCTGTGATATTCTTCAATGCTATTATAAAAATTTATGCAAGGACAAAGGGTAAATGTGAGAGCCAATGCACAAACACATTCAGGACAGGCATACAGTGACTTAGAATTGCTCACATCAAGGAGGCAATGGGCATCATCTTTTATGGGCAGCAATTTCCAAAGAGCACATACTCTTTGCGACATATGGCATATTTTTCAGTTCATATAAAAGTGCCTCTAGCATTGAAGCAGTAGCATTTGGATTGTAATTCAAGAATTTTCTGGCAAGTTATTTTGTTAAAAAAGGTATTTCTGAAATTTGGGGTCACCATTCTTTTTTATCTCATGTAAACATTTTATAAATATTCATTCAGACTTTCTATAAACATTATAGTATAAATATCTTATCTTATATAAACATTATCTAAATGTTTGCTGAAATCATTTTATCAAGAAACATATACACTCTATAAGGTTGAGACAATAAAAACTAAGACACATTTCTCCAGAAGAATGTCAACCAGGTAGACACTCTGAGTTTACTCATCTATGTCAAGAGCCATAATTTTAAGTGAATTGGCATGTTAAAGGAAATTAAAGTACTATTGCCTCTGAAATTTAGGTTGATATCAAATACAAAATACATCATAATTTTATGTACCTATATGGAAGGAAAAACACTGTAATTTTGTCAACAACTGCAAACGTCACCAACATATTAGGAATGTTAAGATGTGAAAAAAGGCATCTTAAGATTTATGTATTAAGATTATTTAGTGTGGCTAGATACAGAAATTGTGATGGAAAGAGATAATGATGTAGATTTACCAAAACTGCATTGTGTTGGGTATTATAAACCAAATTTTCAGGCTAAAATATAGACTTTAAAATCAAGAGAGATAAAAAGCACTGGAAAGATATAAATGGAAAGTGTTCTGGTCAAATTATAATACCATACGACATTGTTAACTATACAGAAAAAGGAATAGGGCCTCAGGCAAGGATATGTAGTCAAAACTAAAGGGGGTATCCCCAGTTATAAAGTTGGGGAAGTAATATAGATCAAAGATGGTGATGACCTGAACTAGGACCAAGGCGGCGGAATTGGAGAAGAGTGGACAAATTTTAAGATCATGTAGGAGTCAGAGCTAGGGTTGGGACCAGAATATCCACCCAGTTTTTTTTCATAAATCTTTGTCAATGACATCTGAGACATTGAAAATAGGGTGACAAAAGCCATCATCCTGTTCTATGAGGAACTCTAGTACAGGTGAGCCAAACCAAACAAGGCTAACTCACTTCAGCCAGTCATCAGGATGTCATATCATTGAAGGTAAATGGGTTCAGGATCTTGGCACCTTGTAGAGTAAATATTAGGTCCTAAAACGTCCCTATTATTTTCTTTAAAGTAGTAGTCCTTGAAGCTGTCATTGTCCTCTAGCCCTCTAGTAGTAAAGGAGTGGAATGAAAAATAAGGTTGCCAACTTCATAAGGACGGAGTGTGTATTCTCCTCATAGTGGGTGACAGGAGAGAAGTAGAAGATTCTATGGAGCCTCATCCATTTCTGGTCCCAACACTAGCACTAGTCTTTAAGGTATCTATTTGTTCCATGCTTTCTCTTTATTTTTACTGTTACCACCACATTGTTGCTATATTAACTGTGGAAGTAAATGATGGCTTAGTTTCCAATAATGATACTAGGCTGCGGAAATTCTGACTAAAAATTACATCTCTTATGTGATTAAAAAACTCAGCTGATTTCATCAATTTTGTTTATCCAGATGGGATGGGAGAAGGTGGAGTTCAGTTAGTTTGCTATAAAATCTTGCTGTTCAAGATGAAGACAATAAAATAATTTGTTATTATTCCCTGCTGTTTCTTCCTGAGGTGTCTGCAATTAAAGGGGAAGAGAAGCAGCTGTCGTGCAAGCAGCAACAATCTCTCATTTAGATAAATCTAAATACTTCCCAAATAAGGATCAGGGTGGCCACATGTCCCATTAAACCATGACCAATCCACTTGCTCAAAAGCAGCTGAATTTACAATTTCAGAGCTGCAAAAGTAAAAGGTAAGAGGAAAAAAATGACAAAGAGAATAAGAGATTAATAAAAGAATGAAGCCAAAAGCCTCATACAGTGTGCTTCCCTGCATCTGCTTTTATATTTGGAGCAGAAAAAGACCATGATTAATATAATTTGATTCATTAGGCATTCATTTAACACTTAACAGAATACATAGCATTATCTCATTTCCATTGGGGGAAAAAGGATTATAGACCACTTAGAATTAAAGCTACACTGTGCCCACCTTCCCCAGGATTATGTAGTTCTCAAATGTTACTTCCTCACATGATACAATTGTATGGTATTTGAGTTAATGATATTATTGCCTGCAAAACATTCTGTCTCATCTAGAAAATGTCACTCAAAATCAATAGGGGGTATCTAGCAAATTCTGGACTCTCACTCTCTAAATAGCTTAAAGAATGGGTAAAATAAATCAAAGAATGGAAAGAAATAATGTAAAACACTCATAATGGGCCACGTCCCATTCTGAGAATTTTGTGTTTTATTTACTTCTCAAATGGCTCTATGAGGTGAGAAAAACTTTTTTAGAGAGTGGTGAAGTAACTTCCTTAGATCATAGTTTGAAGATAATCCTGTTTTACTTTCCTTATTAAAAAACTCCTCTCTTTTCTTTAAATCATTTAAATCAAACAGGAAAGCATGGGGAGATATTTTGAAATCCCTAATGCATGTTTGTCCATCTATTTGAGAATTTTATTTCATGCCAGAGTCACATTTTTGTAAAGTCTTGTGAAGCAGAAACCATGACTGCTTCAATTAATGCATTGATCAACTTACAGAATCATGGGTAATATATCTACTGCCTGGAAGACACTTTTCCAGAGCTCAGGAGAAAGCACTGAGTGCTAAAGCCCTTTCCACTATGGTTGAAACATCCAATGGAGTATAGAAAAACCAGTGCAAAAATACAGATGCATACTATTTATGATAGTTTTGAAATAAAAGTTTCCTAAAATATAAAAATAGATGACAAAGGTGGGGAATGTGAAGCTATTTTAGGCCAGGTAATCCATGAAGACTTCTCTCTAGATGTAAAACCTACAGTGATCTGAATTAAGAAAAGCTCTGAGGCATACAAATACCTGGAGGATGAGCATTTTAGGCTAAATAGACATGTATACACTGGCTACAATGTGGGAGGAAATGTGTTTGATATATTTAAAGAATAGCCATGAGAACCATGCATCCAAAGGGAAGAGAGAATGAACATGAGTAACAGAACTTACAGAGTCACGGGCACATCACATAGAGTGCTATAGGCCTGGGAAGGGACTCATATCTTACTTTAGGTGTTAAGGAACCTAGGGGAAGGGTTTGGATGAGGAAGGTCATTGGCATGGGTTCAATAAGATAATTCTGACTTCTGTGTAGAGAATAAATGGTGGGAAATGCCACTGGAACTAAGGAGGAGAACAAGGAAGTTACTGCAAAATTCTAAGCCATAAAGGATGATGGCTTTGTCTAGAGTGGTGAAGACGAATGCTGTGAGAAGCGCTGAGATTCAGAATCTATTTTAAGCATAAAGCTGACAGGATGTGGGAAATAAGAGAAAAAAGGAGGAAAGACTCTAATGTTTTCAGTTGATTAGTTTGGTAGATTGTGGAGCTGTTTTCTGAGAGGGGAGGCTCTCACTGAGGTGAACGTGGGTGTTTGTGGATGTGTGCACATGTATGCGTTGCACACATGTATGCATGTATGTGTATTCTTGTGGAATTACAATTCTGGCTTTGGACATATTTTAGACCTCTCTTTGAGTTTACTAGAATAAAAGCTCTAGAAGTGCAAGGACTCTGTGTTGTTCATTATTATAGCATACAGAGCACTTTCTGAAAATTATTAGCAGGCAATAGAAATGACTATTATATGAAACAATAAATAAATAAATTTCAGATGCTGTAGGCAATCAAATCTAAAAATTTGAAATTCAGAATGAGTTACTTGCATAGGATATAAAATCAAAATAGTGAATGAGATCATGTTGGGAGTCTATAAAGCCAACAAAAAAACCCTCCAAAGACTGCTTTCTGAGGTGCCCAATCCAATGTTTTAATAGAAATAGGCAGAATATCCACGAAAGAAACTGAGAAGTTTTCATCTGTAAGGAGAAAACAAGTAGAGTGCAATTTCTCAGAAGACGGGTGAAGAAAATGTTTCCCCTGAGAATAGACATTTTTATTTGACAATATGGAAGCCACTCTAATATTTTAAAAGTATATTCTTGTCTAGATTTAACTTGAAAAAATATTATTGACTTTTTTTGTAATAGGATAAAATCCTGCATTGAAGTTACAAACATAAACGTGTTAATTTTTTTCATCTTTAATATTAAAATACATGTATCACACTTAGCTTCAGGCCATTGAGAGTATTGCCTGGAAAATAATTTGATATTGTGTCTATTCTCTCTGAAGAATACACACTAATTTCTCAGATTATCTGGTATAAGGTGCCCAAATACATGTATGAAATTGTGAAATATTTAAAAGTGAACAAGTTATGATTTTTAACCATGTTAGGAAAACAGGCATTATTCCTTTTTCTCAGGCAGGGCCTTAGATAATCCATGGAGCCATAACCCAAGAAAAGAAATAAGAAGGTACGTTTCAATGGGTTAGAAATAAATATTCCTATGTTGGTGGTGGGGTGGGGGAGTTCTCTGCAGTTTTCAGGAGGTATTCAATAAGAGTGGTAACTTGGTTGAAGAAAATTGCAGAAGGCCCAAGGCTCAGAAGGACAAGTCTGGAATGATTAAGTATACATAGGTATCAATGGAAATGACAATGACAGTGCCCACAAATGCCAGTATGTAAAAAAATAAACAATCTTGGGTTAGTGAAAACATAACCTATTTACAGCTATGCCATAACTGGGTTTTTGCTGATTTTCTTTTGTTTATCTTTTACCTCCAAGAATTTTTACTTTCAAGAAATATCATAAGCTTTGTTATGCTTCAAAAGACTGGACAAAGAGTTCAAACATTTATTTTCCAAGCCCATTACATGGATTAATTTCTTATGTCATTCTTAAGAAAATAATTTGATATTTCAAATTTTCAAATCCTTCCTCTCCTAACTTCAAGGTATATAATAGTAGTAATATCTCATTGTTGTTGCTGTTGTTAGGTTCTGTGGACTCCAATTAATAGTGATCCCCACAGGGTTTCAAATGGCTGATTGTTTTGGGATTGCTTTGGGAGTGAATTGGCACATCTTTCTCCCAAATATACCTCATAGGATTATGAAAAGAATCTGGTGACTTTTTAATGTAAATTTTTTTCATAATTCATAAAGACATTTAAGAGAGGTTCCATATATTCTAAAACAAATGACTGATATTTCCCAGACAAAATACTAAAATGGACAAATGAATATCAGTTATTCATGCTTCTGGCTATACACATTTCCAAAAATCAGTAAGAGGAAGTAGAGATTATATCCTTCTATAGCTATAATATTATGCCATGCACACTTTCAAAAACTAGCAATTGAGTTTCCATTTTAATGCAGAATATTACTGTTTATGTATACTTGATTTAGACATATAAAAATGTTATTTCATGTCTTTCCTAGTCATGTCTTGGCACTTCCTGATTTTTCTGCCTAGAATTTATTGCCTTATTTCTGTTAATACTTAGTTAATTCTTATTTGTGCTTCAAACAGCTAAAAATATTTTATCTTCTATGTGTCAGGGTTTCTGCTAGAAGCATGTGCAAGGGCAAAGTGAGATTTGGGAATGGGTTTAGTATATATGTCAAAGATGCTCACATTACCCAATTCTAGTGCAGAATTTTAGCAGAATATGGAAGATGAAGTACAAGCATTTTGGATTTCATCTGGGTACCTTTTACTCTTGCCACTTAACTGTTCATGTAGTAAGGAGTCATAACACTTAACTGGTATCATGTACAATCCACTGGGTTGTCTCCTTAACAAAACATGGATTATATCTCTACATCTGCTGTCACAAAATGAATGTAATCATCTCCATTTACCTAAAAATTGTTTGAATCACAATACATTAATCTATATAGTCTTCCTGATTACTAATTTTTATAGATGCCTTATACATTCAGATGTTTTTCACTATTTTTTCAATCTTTTAAAACATTTTAGAAATGAAATGGCAAATGATTTGCTGAGAAAATGCAATTAGAGTCATTTATTAAAACCTGATACTAAAGATCTTGAGACATATCTATTAGAAAAATCAACTTTCTACAAAGTATTTCTATACAAAAGGCCAGCAGAGAGTGGCTAACTAGCAAATATGTGAATTTTTAAAACTAGTATAGTGCCAGCTGAGCCAGGTTACATATTTCACTTAGAGACCCATGGTCAGGAGAGAGTACAAATGGGAAAAAGATAGACCTCTACTAAGCATAGACAGAGGGGGATAAATGTGAAGGTTACAAGAAGTGGTTCTGAAGTGAGCTATTTGCCTATTTTATGTGGACATGCTGAAAGTATGCTGTAAATAAGTAGGTCTTCCATGCACAAGATGTTATGAATCTTGAGAGCCCTTAAGCATCAGATTCTATGTGCAGAGATGGTTTAAAGGAATGGTGAATAGACAAAGTGGGTCAAAGTGCAAAATCATATAACGATTAATGTATTCTGCAAAGACACATACTTTTGTGTTAGCTGGTTGGATGCAGACATTAACAAAGAGCAAACAGAAAAAAAGAAAAGAAAGAAAAAGGAAGAAGCACTCTGTCTAAAACAAAGGAACTCTTCCCAAAAGCACAAACAAAAAGGCTGAGATGGGGGGCTATGGGAAGCACAGAGAGCAATATTGCTTATGTGGGATCGAAAGTTAAGAAGTAAGAAGTGTGTCCTCAGGTACCTGTGGAAAAAGGCAAATAGTCAAGGATGAATCTAAACAAAAAGATGAATTAGAGAAAAAAGACTGGTTTTATGGGATATAAATAAGAAAGTTTTACTAAAACACATTTGCTCTTTTCCTCTTTCCCTGAAGATAAATTCAGACAGAGAAGACAAAAATAGAGAATGTTAGCCTCAGGAAGAATGCTTTTTTTTAGAAAAAGTAAAAATGCATACAGGTAAGCATAGGAACAAAGGTACTCAATGCTCTTGAGGCCCTGTTCTTGCTCTAGAAAATACTCAGTTAATTATTAGTATTTCTAAGGTTACACTTAATGACAGACTTTGTCATTCTAATAATAAAAGAGGAAAATGAGCGATTGACTATTAAAGGAAAATGGAAGAAACTTTTATAGCCCTGATTTATTTTAGGGGAGGAGGTATTTTTGTGTTGTTATTTGTTTGTTTATGATATATTTTGTCATCTATGACCTAAGTCAATTATCCTCTGAAGGCTCTTGGTGAGTACAAAATTGTCTCTAATCATTGCTGTGTACAAGTTTAAACTACTTTGGAGTGGTTTCCCAAAGGAATTAATTCAGTTAGAGACCTTATTTAATTTTCTTTCAGATGTAAGCATACTAGTTAGAGAGCCAATGTTCTCCAATGCAGAAGGCTCTAATATCTGGGCTACAAGACCACCTGAGAAGCACCCCTGCCCTGAAGACCTACTACAGTCTACCAGCAACACCTGTGCACCTCAGAAACAGTAGCTTTTCCATGTCAGTCCCAAACAAGTCTAACGTGATTTCCAAGTTTCTGTTTTATGAGTCTGGAGTTTAAGGCACCAGGAATCTGCTTATCTTATTTTTGTCCCAACTGGCTTACCTCTCTTAATTGTTCTGCACTGAAGTATTTCACACGCCTAGGAATTCCCAGCCTTAGATATAACCAGAATCACTTAGACATTTTGCAAAAATATAGATGACAAGACCTCACACTGTAACAACTGATTCAAATTGTGAGTTGGAGAGCAACTGGGAAACAACAACAATATTTAACATACCTAATGGTATGTTGTTGTTTTCACTAGGTGCCATCAAGTCAGGTCCAACTCATAGCGACCCATGTACAAGAGAATGAAACACTCCCTGACATTGTGCCATGTCTGGCACTCTGTCAGTGCTTCTCTGAAATTCATAGGGTTCTCAATGGTGTATTATTTCAGGAATGGATTGCCACATTCTTCTTCTCCCTATCCTGCACCACCTGGCATTCCCGGGTGGTCACCCATCCAAGGACTAACCAGGCCAACCCAGCTTAGCTTCTGAGATTAGGTGGGATCAAATACCAGGGTCCTATGGCTGCAGATACTTGATGGTATACAGAAGGATAAATCTTTCCTTCATTCATCTTAGGTTCACAGCTGAGCACTCTATGATGAAAGACATATATACAAAAGAAAAGGCATCAGGTGTGGTGGTGCATGTGTGTAATCCCAGCAACTGGATAGGAGGAGGCAGGAGGACCTCAGGAGGCAGCCTGTGTAACTTAGTGAAACTCTGTCTCAATTTAAAAAAATAAAAATTGGCTGTGGATACAGCTCTGTGGAAGAGCACTTACAAAGCATAGGAGATGCCCAGTTCAGACCCCAGGACCATATAGATAGATAGATAGATAGATAGATAGATAGATAGATAGTTGTTGTTGTTAGATGCTGTCAAGATGTGTCTGACTCATATCGACCCTTACAGGTTTTTCAGTGGTTGATTACTTTGGGATTGCCTTGGAAGTGGATTACCATGTCTCTCTCCTATTTTTGTGGTGCTGGGAATCGAACTCAGGACCTCAGAGACTGCAAAGCAGTGCTCTACTAGCTGAGCTAAATCGCAGCCCAGATAGATAGAAAAAGCAATCAATTTCATTAATGTAACTTGTGTATGGCACAGAAGGGTTAACTAGGAAATGAAGACCTAAAAATATAAACTTCTGTAATTTTGTGCTGGTTTGATGAAGAATAGATAGTCATGGAGAAATATGGTAGTGATACCTGATTGTAGGTTGCAGGGACACCCAAGGTTGTCCTCATACCAGTGAATTGTGTTCCCAAAGCTGGAACCTTGACCTCACACACCAAAAAAATGAAACTGGAGGCCACACAGGGTAGCAAATGTGCACATTTTATTTGTAAAAGTAATGAAGTGGAAGTACGGGGAAGTGAACATGATAAGTGAAAGCGACGAGAACAAAGCAGAGTGGAGCCCCACCCATAGCCACCACATCGTGGCTGTCTGGGAGTATATGTATAGTCGCTATCAAGTAGGGTAACAGAAACTATACTGTAGATAACATGATAAAATTTTGTCATACCAACAAATTTTCCACTGCAAATACATTTTTCACCAACATAAACAACGACTATATATGTGGAATTTACAAGATGGATCATAAAGAAACCAAATTGACTATACTGATGTAAAAAGACAAAGAAAAATTTCAATATCAAAAGTCAGAACAAGATTAGGTGCTAATTGTGGATCAGACCATCAACTGCTCATATAAGGGTTCAAACTGAAACTGAGGAAAATTAGAACAAGTGTATGAAAGCCAAGGTATGACCTTCAGTATATCCCACATAAATTCAGAGACCATGTCAAAAACAGATTGGATATCTTAGACACTAACGATCAGAGACCAGAAGGGTTGTGGCATGACATCAATAACAACATTCATGAGGAAAGCAAAATGTTATTAAAAAGCTGCCTTGTAGGAATTGCCAAAACACAAGGATCCAGGAATTGATAGAATATCAATTGAGATATTTCAACCAACAGATGTAGGACTGGAGGTGCTCACTTGTCTATACCAAGATATTTGGAAAACAGCTACCAGGCCAATTGACTGGAAGAAGTCCATATTTGTGCCTATT
This sequence comes from Pedetes capensis, assembly GCA_007922755.1. Taxonomy (NCBI): domain Eukaryota; kingdom Metazoa; phylum Chordata; class Mammalia; order Rodentia; family Pedetidae; genus Pedetes; species Pedetes capensis. Next base: position 15,380 of record VMDO01016928.1, on the reverse strand, counting down.
CCCAAAAAAGGAGATCCAACCAAATTTATAAATTATCAAACATTATCATTAATATCACATGCAAGTGAAAATTTGCTAAAGATCACTCAAAAGTGACTGCAGCAGTATATTGACAGGGAACTGCTAGAAATTCAAGCCAGAATCAGAAAAGGATGTGGGACTTGGAACATCATTGCTGATGTCAGGTGGATATTAACCAGAGTGGAGAATACCAAAAAGATTTCTATTGATGTTTTATTGACTATTCAAAAGCATTTGACTATGTGCATTGCAAGAAATTATGGAAAACATTGCGGAAAAATCAGAATAACAGAACATTTAATTGTACTCTTGAGAAATCTGTACATGAACCAGGATGCAGTAATTTGAATAGAACAAGGAAACACTGCCTGGTTTATAGTCATGAAAGGTGTGTATCAGGGTTGTATCCTTTCACTGTACTTCTTCCATCTCTATGCAAAGCAAATAATTTGAGTAGGTAGACTTTATGAAGAATGTTACATTATAATTGGAGAAAGACTAATTTAGTGACCTGTGTTATAGAGATGATGCAAATTTTCTTGCTGAAACAGAAGAGGATTTGAAAAATTTACTGATGAAGATCAAAGAAACACAGCTTTCATTATTGATTGCACCTCAACATCAAGAAAACAAAAAATCCTTACAATTGGGTCAATAAGCAACTTCATGATAAATGGAGAAAAGTCTGAGACTGTCCATGCTTTTGCTTTATTTGGTTCTACAGTCAACACCCAAGAAATTAGTAGTCAAGAAATCAAAAGACACATTGGATTAGGAAAAGCTGTTGCAAAATATTTCTTTAAAGTATTGAAAAGTGTTTGATTTCTTAAGTTCATTGTATATTCTTCAAATTATTCCTCAGTCAGGTGTGTAGGATGCAAAGATTTTCTTCCATTCTGTGAGCTCTCTCTTTACTCTGTTGATTATTTCCTTTGCTGTACAGAAGTTTCTGGCTTCATGAAATCCCATCTGTTAATTCCTGCTGCAGTTTTTAGGGCAATTGGAGTCTTGTGGAGGAAATACTTTCCTATCCCTGTGTATTGGAGCTTATTCCCTATGTTTTCTTCTAGTAGTTTTAGGTTTTCAGTTTATTCTTCAAGCCTCTGATACATTTCAAGTTAGTTCTTGTAAAGATTGAGAGATATAGGACTATTTTCAGCTTCTGCACAGGTATGTACAGTTTTCCAGCACAACTTGTTGAAGAATCTGTTTTCTCCACTGAATGTCCTTATTCCATTTGTCAAAAATCAGGTGGCTGAAGTTGCATAGGTGTATTTCTGGATCTGGGTCTTCAGTTCGGTTCTGTTTCATTGATCCACATGCCTGCTTTTGTATTTTTGTATTTTTATTTTTTTTTATTATTTTTTTCTACCAGTACCAAACTGTTCTTGCTACTATCACCCTATAGTATAGTTTGAAGTCAGTACTATGATCCTTCCTGCATTGTTTTTCTGCTAAGGATTGTTTTGGCTATATGCTGTCTTTTGTGCTTCCACATGAATTTTAGGATTGTTTTTTCTAAGTCTGTAGTCTTTTGTTGAAATTTTGATGGGGATTGCATTAAATCTGTTAATTGTTTTTGGTAGTATAGCCATTTTCACAATATTAATTCTTCTTATCCATGAACAAGAGAGGGCCTGACATTTTCTTGTATCATCTCCTATTTCTTTCTTTAATGTTTAGAAGTTTTTCTTGTGAAGGCTGTAGTGTCTTTGGTTAGATTGATTCCTAAATATCTGAGTTTTTAGTGTGCTGTTGTGAATAGAATTATTGTCCTGATTTCCTTCTCTTCCTGTTCACTATTGGTGTATTGGAAGCTTACTGATTTTTTATTTTTAATTTTTATATTCTGCTACTTTGCTGAAAGAGCTAATTATCTCTAAGAGCGTCATGGTGGAATTTCTGAGGTCCTTTAGAAAGAAGATCATGTCAACTGCAAATAAGGATAATGTGACCTCTTCTTTCCCTATCTCTATTCCATTAGTTTCTTTTCACTTGCCTGATTTCTCTGGCTAGAACTTAAATCACAATATTGAATAAGAGGGGAGAGAGTTGATGTGCTTGTCTTTCCCTGATCTTACAGGGAATGGTTTCAATTTTTCCCCATTTAATATGATGTTGGCTGTAGATTTGTCATAAGTGGCTTTTATGATATTGAGATTTGTTCCTACTATGCTGAATTTCTTCAGGACTTTTATCATGAAAAGATATTGTACTTTGTTGAAGACCTTTTTAGCATCAACTGAGATAATCAAATAATTGCCCTTTGCAAGTTTCTTGATATGTTGAATTGCATTAATTGATTTTTGTATGTTGAACCAACCTTGCATCCCATGGAATGAAGCCCACTTGGTCATGGTGTATGATCTTCTTAAATGTATTTCTAAATTTAGTTTGCCAGAATTTGATGAAGGATTTTTGCATCAATGTTCAACAGGGAAATTTGTCTATAGTTATTTTTCTTTGTAGAGTACTTATCCAATTTTGGTATCCAAGTGATACTGGCTTTGTGAGATGAGTTTGGAAGCATCCCTTCGTTTTCTATTCTACAAAATAATCTAAGGAGAATAGGGAATTATTCTTCATTGACAGTTTGATACAACTCAGCTGTGAACCCATCCAGGACATAGGCTTTTCTTTGTCGGGAGGTGTTTTTTTAATTATTATTATTATTGTCTCTATTTTGGTGAATGTAATGGGTCTGTTCAATTTGAGTCCTCTGGGATGAGTTTTGGTAATTCATATGTGTTAAGAAATTTATTCATTTCTTCTGTATTTTCATTTATTAGGAGTATAATTTCCCAAAGTAGTCTCTGATGAGCTCCTGGATTTTGTTGCTATCCTTTGTTATGTCTCCTTTTAGAAGTCTGTGTTTTTTTTGTTTTGTTTCATTTTTTAATTTGGGCCTTTTATCTCTTTCTTTTGGTGAGTCTGGTTAAGGGAGTATCAATTTGTTTGACCTTTTGGAAGAACCAGATGCTGTTTTTTTTTGTTTTTTTTTTTTTATTCTTTGTATTGTTCTTTTAGTTTCCACTTGGTGAATTTCTGCCTTAATCTTGATAATTTCTTTTTGAGTACTTCTTTTGGGATTTCTTTGTTGTACAAACACAACCCCATAAATACCTGGACAGTGAAACTGAACAGAGAGCTCTCAAATGAATAAGTATGAATGGCCAGGAAATACATGAAAAAGTGCTCAATATTCCTAACCACTAGGGAAATTCAAACCAAAACAACACAGATCCTATTTCACTCCAGTAAACATGGCCAAGATTAACAGAACAAATAATAAATGCTGGCAAGGATGTCGAGAAAAAGTAACACATTTAAACTGCTGGTGGGACTGTAAATTGTTTCAGCCACTTTGGAAATCAATATAGAGATACCTTAGAAAACTGAATAGAATTGCCAAATGATCCAGCTATACCATTCCTGGAAAAAACCCCAAGGAAATCATTATACAACGGGGACACCTGCACTTCCATATTTAATGCAACACTCTTCACAATCACAAAGGTATGGAATCAAACAAAATGATGTCCATCAACAGAGGAATGGATTGGAAAATTATATATATATATACATATATATACATATATACATATATACATATATATACATATATATACATATATACATATATACACATATACACATATATACATATATATATATATATATATATATATATATATACACACACACACATTGGAATGTTACTCAGCAATAAAGAAGAATGAAATAATGTCATTTGCAGCAAATGGAGAAGATCATCTTAAGAAATCTAACCATGTCCTAAAAAGAGAAATACCATATCTTCTCACTCATACATGGGAACTAAATCTAACCTAAAGGAAGAAAAAATCTATACGTATGTAGATATATAAAAATGAACAATAATACTTTCCTGTGGCACTGTGGCTTCCGATCCCATCAGATCTCGGAAGCTAAGCAGGGTAGGGCTTGGGTAGTATTTGGATGGGAGACCATCTTAGAATGCCAGATACTGTAGGCTTGGGAGAAGGACCTGGCAAGCCACTCCCCAAAAAATCAATCTGCCACTGAAAACCCTATGAATAGCAGAGAAGCACTGACAATAGTGCTTCGCCTGTTGTATGTAAAGTAGCCGTGAGTCAGCTACAAACTCCATGGCACCTAAGGACAACAGGATGTGAAAACATACTCAAAGTTGAAATAAGTGGGAAGGGGATTAGTGGAGGAAAGCAAGCTTGGGGAAGGGATGAGGGGGAGGAGAAGTAAAGTAGAGGGGGGAAAAGAGAGGAGAAAATCTCAAAATACATGGTGCAACTATATGAATATATAGGAAATATGGTTTTATAAAATATGTAAATTGATGAATGTGTAAGCAAAAGTAATGTAATACTTGCATAATGGATATAGTAAACATCTTACTACTCTGCACCCCACCAACATTTATAAAGAAAAAAATGTTGAAAAGTAAAGATGTCATATTGAACATGAAGATGAATCTGACTCATGCCATAGTATTTTCAATTGCATCATATGCTTGTGAAAACTGGATGTTGAATAAGGGAGACAGGAGAAGAATTTATGCTTTGAATTATGGTGCTGGAGATGAATATTGATTATACCATGGACTGCCAAAAAAAACCAACAAATCCACCCTATACGAAGTACAACCTGATTGTTTCTCGGAAGCAAGGATTGATAGACTACATCTTAAGTATTTTGGACATGTTGCCAGGAGGGCCCAATCCCTGAATAAGGACATTATGTTTGGGAGAGTGACAAGTCCACAATAAAAGGGAAGATGCTCAACTAGATAGATTGACACAGTGGCTCCAACAATATTCTTAAACATATAAATGATCATGTGCCTGGGGCAGTATTGGAGAGTGTTTCATTCTGTTATATGTACATTCGCCATGAGTTAGATCTGACTTGAAGGCACCTAACAAAAATAGAGTGGCACCACAACTTTGCCCAGAGATACCCATGATTGAGACCTTCAAATCCTGCTGTTCTTCAGTGTTTGGCTGGCTCTGCTTGGCCAAACATTGATCTTCAGTTGGTGCTCATGGGAATTTCCTTGCCAAATACACTAGAATCCCTGTTTTCTTTGTGCATTCTATCCAGCAACAGTCAATGGCCAATAAAAATAAAGCTTATCATCTTAAAAAAATGGCTCCACTGATTTTTCTGCCTCCTAGGTTTTGCCCCTATATTTGCCCATGGTTTCCAAGTCCTTTCCCTTCTATCCACTCCACCAACAGGATAGAGTATACTTTAATGACAATAACTGAGGGAAACCAAGTTAGGACTATTTGGCCAGTTTCTTTTCTATGCGTGTTTACCCTCACAGATAAGGATGTTCCTTTCTCCTATGGATGAGGAGAGCACCTCTTAGGTGAGGGTCTTATGGAAAAAAGTCAGGGAAGGACAAGCAACTTTCCAATTTCTGCTGCTTTCTCAAATCCAAAAGTACCATATTTTGGCATAGCATATCCTGAGTTCCCTCAATTGTATTCGTTACCTTTTCCTGGAGTTCATTATCACCAAGTTATTTTGAGCCCAGGAAATAAAATCTACTTATTCTAAGTATAAATTTCCTCATATTTATGTTTTACAACCTTGATTTTTTTTTAATGCTGGGGGTTGAACACAGGGCCTGGTACTTGCATGCTTTGCAAATGTTGGACCACTGAGCTGCAACCTCAGCCCATTTTTTTACTTTTTGAGATAGGGTCTCACTAAACTATGCAGACTGCCTCTGGTCTCCAACTTGCAATCCTCCTGCCTCTGTCTCCGAGTCACTGGGATTACAGGCATGTGCCACCATGCCTGGCTGACCTTGACTATTTTTTAGAATGGCTCCAAGAAATGTTTTGTCTTACTATTATTTTATTTCTAAAGTATTTGCTTTATTTTGGGTTCATTTAGGTCTTCTCTTCTAAGGAAAATCTATGAGAATTTTTTTATGAAACTAAGACAATAATAGAAGGCAACATTATATGTCAGGATGTCTTAAAAGAACTTTACATTTAATCTTTACTATGATACTATATGGGAGAAGGATGTGGCACTCCACAATCGAAAGCAATCCTGAAACACTCAGCCACTGAAAACCCTATGAGGGTCGCTATGTGTTGGACCCAACTGGACAGTACCTAACAACATGACTCTATAAAGAAAGCACAGCTATCATCACCATTTTATAGATGGTATAACTGAGGACCTATATTCTCTCCAGGGTTTTGGGTAAGAAGTAGACATAGGATTCAAACTTAGGCAATCTGACCTCTCTACAATGAAAGGCGGTTTACTACCACAGCAAGAAGATAATAAAATATAGACTTTTCCTAAAGTGATCTTTGATGGCTCATCACTTAGTAAGTCTCAAGAGAGTGGCCCTACTAAAATTTATCAATAACAACTGGATGCTAACACAACTTAAGCATATGTGAAGACAGATGTGCCATGAGTATGCTGACAGAAATATAGACAAGCAAGTTTGTGTCTTTTCATGTCAGAATTTATTGACTAACAATAAGTTCACAAGCTACAGAATTTTGTTGACATTAATCACTACACATTACTGATAGTACTTGATTTCACTTGGTAGTCAATGGTCATCAGCAAACCCAAGTTTTTTATTCCAATCTTAATTACTAATATTAACTCTCTAGTGACATATTACACTTCACACAGTGAGTGTGTGTGTGTGTGTGTGTGTGTGTGTGTGTGTGTGTGTGTGTTATTCCCTAATGGCAAAGAAAGGATTTAAGAGGCTTCAGGGTTCAAAGAGAGTTTACAAGTGCAGGGAGCTGATACAGATGCAAAGAGAGTCCCTGCAGGTGGTTTAGTTAGATAAGACCTTAAGACGCCCAGTCACAGAGGTGTTATAAGTGCATAGCTGGTGTCAAGAAGAGGACCTGAGCTGAGGAGCTGCAGGGTTGGTCACAGCAGACTTGCAGGGCCAGGTCAAGTGGAAGTACAGGGCTAGTTCAAGCTGAGGCCTCATGGTTTGTGCTGGATGGATAGTGGCTATTTACATACACAAATAAGGTATAGAAGATCTGCACTCAAACTGTAGCTACTGATATTTTGTAAAATGGACTCACTCAGAGGAAAGCACTGTCTAAGAGCTGTTACCTTATACAATATAAAGTAACTTAGATAAAGGGACTACCAGATCACTACAAGATGAAATGAAGTCATTGAATTGTGCTCACCATACCATGAAACTGGATTATTCTAATGGGTGTTATAGCCTAATGTCTGAGATTATGGAACCAAGATAACCTACCTTTCAATCTTAGCTCTGCCCCTTTCCATAAATATTGCTTTGAGCTAGCTACTTCATTCAAGGTCATTTAATCTCTACAAGGCTCAGTTGCCTCTCAAAGAGAGAAAATCATATATATATATATATATATATATATATATATATATCATGGTGTCTTCATGAAAGTATATATAAAGTGCATAGTAAGTTCTCAATAAATGGAATCCATCATCATTACCATTATTATGCATCCTGGAGGCTCATCAGAACCCTTAAAGTAACACTACCTGCTGATGGCACTAAAGAGAGTAACAAGGGAGAGTTTTTCCTTATGGATGCAGATCAAACCTAAATGTGTTAATGAGAAGCCAGCAGGATAGTACAAGAGGAAATGAAAGACAGGAAGTAATATATTTATAGTAAAAAAAATCTCATTAACATGTATGTATTTAGAGACTCTGCATATTTATTTCAGAGTTAAAAGGTTTGATTATTAAAAATGTTAATAAGCATTTAGAAGAGAACACATTGTGCCAAATGGAAACCTTTTAACAGTTCAATTACATCTAAGTAGCAGTCACTTATTTCAATTATATTATCCTTTAATTTTTGTAGTTGAATAAGTCTCCATTTTAAAAAAGTTGTGGACAAGTATTTTTAACAAAGTATTTGCCATGCTATTTTCATCCTTTCTTAGAGTTTTACCCTTTGGTAAGTAGGGCTTGATGGTCAATAGTATTGACATAAAATTTGATGAGTCACTAATCTGATCATCTGAATTACGCTGGAAATATCTAACAGACATCTTAAATGAAATATATAATTATGAAGCTGAACACTATTAATCATTTAAATTCACATTATAATTTCTTTTAAACATTTAAGATGTCATTGATATTAAAATGCTAACCTAACAGAAATCTTGAGGGGGAGCAAATCTGGTAGCAAATCAGATAACCTCAACAGAACGTATTCTTCAGAACCAGAATTGCATTCAAACTCTCAGAAGATGGACATTCCACAGAAATCTCCCTACAGCAGGTAGTATCAGTTAATAATTTATTATTATATTAACTATTATAATTCTTAAAGTAGGAGCTCAGATTTTCACTTCATATTTACATTTATAATTCTCCTATTACTGGATTCTAGTTCAAATAAAACAGAAATGAACAGGAGACAGTGTGAGGAAACTTATACCCCCTGCAGATGGATCCAGTGTTCTGATTTGTGTCCATATCAAGTGGAATAGCTTTCTGTAGTACCACTGATGTAATCTATTCAAGGACTTGGGTAATTGCTTTTTTCCACAAATGTCTACTCTCTGGAAACCACCATGGTAGAAATTTGAATGTTGCTGTTGTTCTTAGGTGCCGTCAAGTCGGTATCACTCATCGCAACCCTGCCTACAACAGGGGAAACACTATTGTCAGTGTTTCTCTGCTGTTCATAGGGTTTTCAATGGCAGATTGATTTTTGGGGGTGGATTGCCAGGTCCTTCTCTCAAGAAATTTGTATACAAAGAAAAAATCCACTCATTTATTATTACAATTTATCCTCTACAAATGTAGACCTCTGAGAACATAATATTGAACACATGGTTTCTGTTCTCCCTAAACTTACTTGAAGCATGTTAAGCAGGAAAGAACACAACATAACCCTGCATTCTCTTTGAAAGAAAATTATGATGCTTATGTGACATTTAATCTATTAGAGAGGCTTGTAGAGACTCCCTTGGGAAGTGACACAGGAAAGAATCTGTGGGAGGATGGATCTGATGAATATCAGAGGGAAGAGCACTTGAGTGAGAACACAGTCAAAGGTCTATGGGGGCAGGAAACATGGCAAATGCAAGGGGCAGAACAAGATCATGGTGGCTTGAGGCAGAAAGCGAAAGTAGCATGGTTCAGTAAAATTGGGAAGAATGGAGGAGGGAGACCCAGCAGGGCGTAGAAGAGCCAAATGGCACCATTAAATAGCTTTAACAAGGTAAAGGGACTCATGAAGTTGAAGGTTGCATTTTAGTACAATTGTCCTGACTGTTGAATGAAAAATGTACTCAAGGATATATACAGCAGAGTAGCCTACATATTGATTTTTAAGGAGGACTTGAAGAAATCTGAGAAAGAAATGATTTGTGACCCTCACAATTCTTCCAATGTTTTGCAATGATAGAAATATAATCTATATTCTCTAATATAGTAGGCATTAACTTCATGCACCTATTTAGTAATTAAATGTATCTAGTACATGAGAGGAACTGAATTTTAAACTTAATTAGTATTGTTTCAAATTTACACTTAAAAAGCCAAGATTTGAATCTAAATTATACAGTCTCCAAACCCTATTTTTCCTTCTGCCCTTCCTTCTTTCCTTCCTTCCTTTCCTTCTCCTTTCCTTCTTTCCCTCCTTCCTTCCTTCCTTTCATTCTTCTGTAAGAAACCAAATGGCCCAGGAATATCAAAGGAATTTTCACAGAGGAGGAAATCATATTCTTCTTTATCTCTGATTACTTGGCACAACCTTAGGATATGTATAAATTGTGGCTTTCTTGGGGCAGTTTAGTTTTATACTAGTTATCTCAGCATAATATTAATGATATCCCTTCTACTCCCTAGAGTCTCTTGGTTCAGATGATAAATTATGCATATGGTGGTCACAGCTAACTGCTATTGAAGATGTTAGATTTTTTTACATAAGATATAGTTACAAAAAAGGTAACCTAAGATGACATATAGTCTCAACTTCCTTGGTTAAAGTTTTCATTGGAAAGTTTTAAAACACTGAAGAAAAAATTAAGCCCAAAATGTTATATTTGTTAAATGATAAACTATAATAATCTCTGAAGTTGATGACTATTAAAACTATTTGATTGGTTAAGTTTTGTCAGATTCTCTTTAGTGATGTCACTTAAGTGTCTTTCCTTAATTCTTATTTGCCTCACTTTTCTTGTAAATAACTTATTAACCACCCACTACTTCTTCACTTGACTGATTAAATGGTGTAAACGTTGAGAAAAACAACATAAATGACATAAATGCCAAGAATCATTTGAAATGTGAAAATATACTTAATACAGAGGTTCTGTTTATTACTCCCACAAACATAGTACATATTTAAATAATATCAATAATTAACTAGGATTTCTAGAAAACCTTCATGTTTGTAACTTTTATTCTATAGTCTATGTGTCAGAAGCTGCATACAGGAAATGTTTTAGGTTAAACAAGTAAAGAAAAGGGCAATGCACTTTTCCAAGTACTTGTCTAATAGATATACCTGCACTGCAATAATGTGAAAAATTGAGATAACTTGGAGCCTCTGAGCAAGAGTATATAGATAATTATAAAAAGTGATAAAGAGAAAGATATTAAGCTATGACTCAGTTTCCCACCCTGAGTTTGGTTTTAGTCTCTATTGCTTTTTCTTGCATGATGATCATAGGTGTCAGTTTTTATAGTGGCAGAAAACATTCAGTGAAGTTCATTTGATCTTTCCTTTCCAAATGTATTGCTCTTTTCAAAGACAAAGCTGAATTTAACAATTACAAAGGTATGAATCATACTCATGTAGATATGATACTTGAAGAAAGTTATATTAACACAGAATAGTTATGTGTGCTTATAAATTGTTGTTGTTGTTGTTGTTGTTGTTGTTGTTGTTGTTAGGTGCCATTGAGTTGGGTCTGATTCATAGCAACCTCATGTACCACAGGTGAAAGAAACACTACTAGACACTGCCATTCCTGGCACTATTGTCAGTGCTTCTCTGTTGTTCATAGGGTTTTCAATGGATAATTGTTTTTGAGAGTGGGCTGCCAGGTCCTTCTCCCAAGCCTACAGCACCTGGTATTCTGAGGCAATCTCCCATCCAAGTACTAACCAGGCCTGACCCTGCTTAACTTCCAAAATCTGGTGGGATTGGATGCAAGGTGGTATGGCTGCTGGCATTAAATTATAATAATGGAATAAACATCCAAACACTAAAAGGCAATAGACAAATAAATTTATGGTTGAGCCCCTAGGGGTTACATGAACTCATGAGTCAAAGGATGTAACTCTGGGATAAAATGCTTTAGTAACATGAGGGATACATTCTCAGGTAGCATCCAGATTTCAAGTTCTTTTCCAACAAATCCTGAGACATAAAGTTATTTCAGACATGCAATCCCTTCCTGTACACCACATGTATGAACAAATTACTTGTTAAGTCAAAGGAACCATTTCATGTATTTTTCATAGATTTTTACAAAAGCAAACAGGTATAGAAGCAACTCTTACTAATCATAGATTAATGGAAAGCATTCGAGTCTGACATGTTGGGTGAAGACAGAGTGTGAATTTTCTGCTCTCACCCAAGATTTGCTACAAATTAGTGTGAATTGTAGACTGATGTGAAGCCCAGAGTAGGATCAGCACATAATCCTGGCCACAAATTATTTGTATTTCATGTACTTACTTAAACTAATGTTTTAGATGTTAAGAGATAACTTGAAGATACTTCTGTGCATAAAGATAATTCTTTGCAGGCAAGGTGAAGTCGAGGTGTTCAGAGATCTCTACTAAGCCCTTTTAGAACTCAGACAATGATTCTTCTGCCTTCCCACACTTGCCTGTCTTGTCTAGCTTTCTGCAGGCTGAGGTTTCCTGAATTTTCTTATAGCACTCAAAGAACTAATAGAAGAAGTTCACTTATAGATTCTGATGATGATCTATTTCTCATTAATAGTGCTGTTTCAGTTTGGCTCTATATGACTTTTTAAAGATTGATGCCCATAGTGTATGTGAAATGTGTCACATAGTTGGTTCTACTATTTATATTAGTTTTGCTTTCTTTATAAAGATGTATTCTTCAGTGACTCAAGATAGATAAGCCACATTTTTTATAGACTGGTTTCTTATTGTTATTGTTAAGTGCCATCAAATAGGGTCCGACTCAAAGAGACCCTATGTATAACAGAAAGAAACACACCTTGACATTGTCCCATGCATGGCAATATTTCAGTGCTTCTCTTCTATTCCCAGAGTTTTTTTTTCCAGGATTGTTCTGGGAGTGGATTTTCCCATCCTCCCATTTTTGTGGTGCTGAGGATCGAACCCAGAGCCTCAGAGAGTGCAGAGAAGCACTCTAGCAACTGAGCTAAACCACAGCCCCTGACTAGCTCTATTCATTCCTGTTTCAATGTGCAATATATTACCAATATCCAAAGAACAGTGAAGAAAGGGGACAATATAACATAAGACTTGGAAGAACTAATTGGAAGGGAAAGAAACACTACTGAAAAGTTAATGAAGATCCTTCTTACAGTGATCATACATGATATAAATCAATAAAACGTTTAATCAAGACTATAATTTTTTGAGTCACAGATAATAGGTTGTAACCAAAACACATGTAATTATAAATAAAAGCTATTTATTACAAAGTTAGAGATAAAAATGTTATTAAGTTTCAAAGAAATGAAAGCATAATTGAAGATTCAAATAAGACTCTGAACTGATCCTAAAGAACTGGTAGAATTTTGACAGCTCACTTATAAACTAGAGGAGCATTTCATGTGAAGGCAATAGTATGTCAGAGATGGAAAGTATAGGCAATGTCAAGATGTCAGGTCACACTAAAGCATGGAAATATATTACAGAAGAGATGGCAAAAGAATTGCAATGTTGTCTTGAGACTACAGTATGAGAAGTCTTTGAATTCTATGCTGATACATATGGATTCATTTAGTAAATAGTAAGAATCTTTTCTCCTGATGTTTGACTATTACCATGCATGTGCTTTAGAATAGTTCCTTGGTAGTAGCATGTAGAATGGACCAGGGTAGACAGAAGCAAGAATGGACTGGGGGTGTAGCTCAATGATTAAGTATTTGCCTAACATGCACAAGGGCCTAGGATTGATTATAAGAATTGCAAAAACAATAAAAACAAAACAAACAAAAAACCCCAAACCAACCAAACAAAAACCCGAGGAAGTCAGGATTAGAATCATGGGGTACCAGACCTCATTGGTAAGAAGTAAGAAGCTTTAACCAGGTGGTATGATACATACCCATAATCCCAGGTACTCAGGAGGCTGAGGCAAGGAGAATGCAAGTTCAAAGACAGGCAGCCCCCGCAAATTAGCAAGACTGTGTCTCAAAATATATAAATGAAAACAGGTGTGGAGATGCACCTCAGAGGTAGAATACTTCCCTAGTATGCACAAGAACATGAGTTCAACACCCCAGTGCTGAAAAAATAAGAATAAAGAAAGAAAAACTTCAAATATGATAACATCTTTTTCTAATCTCTGTTGTGTGCTAATACGCCAGAGCCTCAGTTTCTACATTAGTAAATGACGTTGCCTGAATACAAAATATTTGAAAGGATGTGATCTCTGGTAATCTGGGAAGGAAAGACAGAGTGGGATAAGGAGTCATAGATGAGGCAGAACTCATATGACTTAAACAATGAAAAGATAATTACTAAAAATAATAGGAGAAATCTACGCTTTAGGAAGTGGTAAAAAATCTGCCAATGTCATAGATACAATCCTATTCTAAACTCTAAGACTTAAAAAATTCCAATTTTATGTTGAATTATGAATTGTATACAAGACCCTTGACATTTGAAAACATTTTACATGATTCTTGAAAATATAATTATTTCTAAAACGCATCCTCTACTGGAAGTATAGCTCAGTGGTCAAGGTACTTGCCCAGCATGTGTGAAGCCCTAGGTTCCATCTCTGGGACAACAAAAACAAAAAAAGTAAAAAATTTCAAAAGAAAAAAAAAGTACATCTCATTAATGTAATGATTAAGTATATAGTAACATCAATGGCAAATATCATGAAAATCAGGGTCCCCAACCCCTGGGTTATGGACCACTACAGTCTGTATTGACATTTGTATTTACAGACACTCATCATTGTATTATCTCCTGAGATCCATCTCCTATCAGAGCAGCATCCCTCGTGCTTGGAAATTGTCTTCAAGAAACTGGTCCCTAGTACCAAAAAGATTGAAGACTACTAATGAAAATGACAGAGATAGAAAATGGCAATCCTAATGGAAGGAATAAAACAGGTTTAGTCACTGTTAAAAATACAATGATTTAAGAAAACTGCAAATTACTGAGAAGTTAATAAAATATACCCCATATTCCATAAAAGGTAAAACATTTCTTTTGAAAGCCACTTGATTTTCTCTAAAAATAATCTCTGTCATGAAAAATATAATTTAAAAAATCTTCCTATGATCTTGGATTTGTTTTTTATTTGTTTTTTTATTTAAGTTAATTTTCTTTGAGATTCACACAATCAGAAGTTTTAAGGGAAACTGTCAAAATTTTAACACTGATCAAATTATTGCTCTCCTGATTGTCATTAATGATATCTTTTTTGAAGTATAAAACCATTCACAATTTTCAGCAAAGGACACTCATGAATTTTTTGGTAAAAAGAGCAATGCAATATTTACTCTATTTAACTCTCACTGTAATATACTTTGGGGATTTCTTCATTTTGCACTTGAAGTGTTTGACATTGAGACATTAATTGCTGAAGATCATCACATTCTTTTTATGACTCCAAGGACGGCTCAGTTTCTACCTCCTATCAAATACTTCACTGTCAATTTAGTCCCCAATAGTTCTTCTTCTTACACATCCTCCTGTGTAGTGCAGAATTACCAAGTAATGTCCCTGATGTCACACTGCACAAATGACAGTTGCTCTATAATAACTATGTGCATCTGCAGAGGGGGGTCTGTGTATATGCTGCATGTGCTGAGGAAGAGGTAGTCCAGGCTGAAATAATCTCAGAAAATACTCTAGACACTGGCATTACTTATGCTGTAAGTCTAGAACGAGAAGGGATCAATGAGTGTCAAACATCACTACTTTTCAAATTAGTATATATATTACATATATATATAATACTATATGTATTACATATATAATACATGTATATGTATTACATGTATATGCATACATGTATACATGTATACATGTATATGTATATAATACATGTATATGTATTATATATGTAATACATATATATGTATATATGTGTGTGTACATATATGCACATATGTGTGTGCATATAT
>VMDO01016927.1:19215-46535 GCA_007922755.1 Pedetes capensis | reverse complement strand
CTTTGCTTCTAACTTGATGATGCTTATAGTCTTTTACTTTAAAATATACTTGGCAATATTTGTCAATACAGATTTTAGTTAAGGAATTTATTATCATTATTTTAATTTATTTAAAAAAAACAGTATATTTCAAAATTTGTTAAGACTCAGTAAAATACTCTGTGCCCCATCTTATAGGAAATAACTTTGCTGTGTTTTCAATATATTCTACAATTAGCTAATAGCATATGTTAATATAGAGGGTAGTATTTTAAGTTATCAGTTAATGAAATTTATACTTCCATTTAAAATTTATAGGTTATCACTGGATACTTTGACATACTTTTCTAATAATAAAATATCACAATGTAATTAAACAAAAGTACTGGACTCTTACTCCTTTTAAACTCTTTGTTTTTTTATCCAACTTCCTATCCCCATCCTGTGCTGAAAACATTGCAATCATCAGGTTTTATCAGAGTAGACAGATTTTGATTGAAACATTACCATTTATTAAAGTTGCCAAGTAATATAATTTTATACCAGCAAATAAAATATCTCTTCTTGATCAGTCATTGGAATTAGAGATCTAGCATCAATTTCAAAATTGTTATTGCTTGCTTTTCCTAATAGCTCATTTACACCAAAATATTTTTAAAACAAATTGAGGTACACCTATGTGGAAGACTCATCAGTCAGTGGAGGATGGGTGCAGCTTCTGGGGAGGATGGAAAGATTACAATCTGCAGAGTGTAATGAGAATGCAGTCGCTTATGTTCATACCAATTCTCATTACAATCTTTGTCACTGCAATGGATTCACAGTGTATCATTTTCTATCCTTGTTATATTCTTTGTCAGAAAAATGAGACATCATTCATGCCATCTGCCTTTCTTTCTCGCACCCCTCCTTTACATTTGATTGTATTTTTCACAGATTGCATTAGAGGAATAAATTGAGTAGCTCATACAAAGTCCATGGAAGAGGCTTGATAAATATCAAAACCAAGTCCCAGATCATGAATCCACAGGCCATATAATGGAAATGCAAAACAAAATAAGATAATTATAGATAAATATGCTTCTCTGAAATTAGAGTATATGCAGATGTGTCTCTTGTATAAATGACATAGGTAAGCTGAATGTCTACAAGATACTATAGTAGTTTGGAATGGAATATTGTGAATATAATGAACAAATCATTCAGTTTCTATCCTGTTTCCTCAGCTCCCCTTTCCTTATAGGTCACTATACAAGTGAGATGATGATGAAATGTGTGTACGCAGGTTTTATTTTTTATTTTTTGCTTTTTATTATTGTTCTCATATTTAAGTGAGATGAAGAAATGTATATATGTGGGGTTTGTTTGCTTTTTATTATTGTTGTTATACTTAAGGACTACGTTTTAGGGAAGCTTTAGGTGCACAGCAAAATTGAAAAGCAAGTACAGCTGGACACAGTGCTGTGCTTGCAATCCCAACAACATGGGAGATGGAGACAGGAGGATTGTGAGTTCGAGGCCAGAGGAAGCCTGCGAAAGTTAGCGGAACTATGTCTCAAAAAAGTGCTATCAAAAAAGAAAAAAAGAAAGAAAGAAAAAGAAAAGGATATATAAAGAATCCCTTTATATCCCATGCCATAACATATTTATAGCCTCCCCATTATAAATATTCCAGCCCCCAGAGTGATATATTTGTTACAATTGATGAGCCTACACTGACATATCATAATGACCCAAAGTCTATGATTTACAGTAGGGTTCACTCTTTGTGTTGTATGTTCTACAGATTAAGGCAAATATATAACAATATTTCTTCTACGTGTCTTTCAGCTTGTAATTTTGTGGGGGCTTGTGTGTTGCTATGCTGCTGAAAGCTATGTCACATACCATCAGGACCACCCATGGTGGACAGGTTTCAGCCAAGTTTCCAGACGAAGACAGACTAGGGAGAAGGACCTATAGCTCACTCTCAAAATAACTAGCCACTGAAAACCCTATAAATAGCAGAAAAGCACTGTCAAATATAGAGCCAGAAAATGAGCCCCCCAGGCAGGAAGGCATTCAAAAGACGACTGGGGAAGAGTTGCCTCCTCAGAGTAGTTGTTGTTGTAGTTAGGTGCCATCAAATCAGTATCCATATAACTGGTGAAACAGTATTATTACTGCTTCTCTGCTATTCATAGGGCTTTCAATGGCGGATTGATTTTTGGGAATGGGTTGCCGGATCCTTCTCCCAAGCCTGCAGTATCTGGTGTTCCTAGGCTGTCTCCCATCCAAGCACTACCCAGTCCCAACCCTGCTTAGCTTCCAAGATCTGATGGGATCAGATGCCACAGTGCTATGGCTGCAGGTCCTCAAAGTAGAGTGGACTTTATTAATGAGAATACAGTAAAGCCCCTGGGACCTCCATTTACTGCAACATTGGACTCAAACATAAAAAGATTATGTGCATGACACAGTGTACAGTAATGTTTTGTTCTGTTGTACATAATCTGTTCTGTTGTACAAATCTATTCATCAGTCCAGATTTGATAGTACCAAAAAACAACAACATAAGGGCATATACCCATGATTATAATATCATGAAAATTATTTTTACTATCTTGAAAATCCTCTGTGATCCTATTTGCCACCCCTACCCGAGATACCTGCTGTCAACTACTGATTTACTAACTCCATAGTTTTGCCTTTTCCAAAATGGCATTTAGTTGAAATCATACAGGATGTAGCCTTTCCAGATGGGTTTGTATCACTTATTAATATGCATTTAATTTTCCTCCATTGCTTTCCATGGCTTGATAGGTCATTTCTTTTTAGTGGTGAATAATATTATATTGTCTAGATGTATCACAATTTATTTGCTTATATCTTGATTACTTCCAAGTCTGGGCAATTATAAATATGTTGTTGTTGTTGTTGTTGTTGTTGTTGTTGTTATGTGCCCTCAAGTCAGTGTACAACTCATAGTGACCCTCCATACAACAGGAAAAACAGAATTGTCAGTGCTTCTCTGCTATTCATAGGGTTCTTAATGACTGATTGTTTTTGGGGGGAATGGGTTGCTGGGTCCTTCTCCCAAGCCTACAGCACCTGGTGTTCCCAAATAGTCTCCCATCCAAGTACTGACCAGGCCCTACTCTGCTCAACTTCCCAGAGCTGATGAGATCAGACACCACAGTGGTACAGCTGCAAGCAAATTATAAATATAGCTGCTATAAATATCTGTGTGCAGGTTTTTGTGCGGGCATATATTTTCAACTCCTTTAAATGAACATAAAGGAGTATAATTTTTGGATCTTATGATCATCAAATGTTAAGCTTTGTAAGAAAATCACCAAAGTATCTTCCAAAGAGGTAGAACCATTTTTGCATTTTCATAAGCAATGAATGAGAGTTCCTGTTGCTTATTTTCTTCCAATCTGGGGATTTTCTTTTCATTCTCTAGACATCATCTTTCACAGAGATGAAGTTCTTAATTTTAATAATATCTAGCTTATCAATTATTTCTTTCATAGGTCATGCCTTTGGTGCTGTATCTAAGAAATCATTTCCATACTCAAGGGCAGCCCCTCTTTTTCTCTCTTCAGTCAAAGAACTAAAGCTGATAGTTCTGAGGAACTGTAGGGGTGGAAATCATTACCTCTACCATTGTAAGGTGGACCTGATAATAAGCATAGGACAGATTAGCAGATTTTTACATCTACATGGGAACCCCCATAAGAAAATGAAGACCCAAAGAACTGATTAAATCTACATGCTTTTATACTACGTTGAACAAAGACAGGCAATTTTTGAAAACTAAAATATATGGTGAAGCTAAAGGAAAAATGAGAGATATTTTAAACAATTTTTTGTATACATGATTCTCTGGGTCTCAACTTCCTGACTTGATGATAAGAATGTTTCATTTCTCTCTGTATAGAGAAAGAAGCTCTCAAATAGAAATTTCATGTTCTGTTTTTAAGGGAAAAAAAGGGGAATCAGAATATTTTTCTTGCACATTCTATTTTTCAAAATAGTATCCTAAAGCAGTGTCTTTGGGGATGGTATGTTCTAAACTCCTTCAGAATCTTACAATTACTTCTGAAATCTTGACATACTAGCTACCAACTCTTACTAAAGACATACATCTGAATTTTTTAACAAAACTATTCAACTAAAATTTACAACATTGCCTTAATTTCATTTTCTTCTAAAGTATCCTTTTGAAATCTTTCCCCTAACTAAATTACTGTTTCCGAGAGCAGTTTCATTACTGCTTTTTATCCAGATATAGTTATTTTTATCTACTCTCTTAGCAATATTCAAATATAAAATATATTGTTATTTATTGTCATCATGGTGTACAGTAGATCTCATGAACTTATTCCTTCTGCCCCATTGAAATACTGCATGATCACATTTCTACATTGAATTTGTAGAAACAAATAAGTGAGATCATGCAGTATTTGTCTTTTTGTTCTTGCTTTATTTCATTTAATGAAATGTATTCCAGGTTCATCCATGTTGTCTTAATGACAAAATTCTTTTTTCTTTTTTAAGGCTTAATTGTAGTCCACTGTGTGTGTGTGTGTGTGTGTGTGTGTGTGTGTGTGTGTGACATTTTTAAAATTCATTCATCCATTGGTGGATACTTAAATAAATTCTGTGTTTTCACTATTGGGAATGAGAATGCAATGAATACGGGAATATAGATGCCTCCATAACATACTGATTACATTTTCTTTGGATATATATACCCAGTGGTAGAATCTCTGGATTGTATAGTAATTCCATTTTTAATTTGGGTAAACTTTATACTGTTTTCCATATGACTATACTAATTTATATTCCCACCAACAACAAGGCTCCCTTTTTCTCCACATCTTCTTGAACACTTATTATCTTTTTGATAAGAAGTTAATATCCAAAGTACATAAGAATCTAAAGGAACTTAATATCAAGGAAATAACTCACTGAGTAATTAGCAAAAGATCTGTATAGATCTTCCTCAAAAGAAGACATACAATGGGTCAACAGTTAAATGAAAAAAAATCTTAAATCCCTAATCATAAGAGAAATGCAAATTAAAGCCAAAACAAGATATCTGTCTACCTAAACTAGAATGATTATTATCAAAAACATTGACACAATGCTTAATCGCCTTCCTTTCACTTCCATAAGCATCACTATCAATATTATCAATTACATAGTCATTCAATTTATAAATCCTTAATAGATCCTGAAGAGCCCTTACTCTCTCCTCAAAATTTGCTCCCTCCCTTATCCAAAATATTTAACATATTCAGAATTATAATGTCTTTTTTTTCTTAGGCTAAATATATGGTTTCTAAATGTTATGCTGTAGTAGGCCCAGCTGTCCCAGGCTCATCTTTACTGATAGAGTGAAAATCCATTAATGACTCAAGAAACTTCAGATTTTCTGTTTTGGACAGTCCAGAAATAATAATATTATTTTCAAAGATAGAACTAAGAAAAGTATCTTAGTTATGGCAATTATGTGTATTAATTTTAATTGAGCTTGAACCTTGTACAGAGATTCATATCTCTGTAGAATATTTTATAGTTATATAACTATATATAGTTATATATAGTTATATATAGTTATAACATTTTATAGTTATTTCTACATTTCTGCCTCTCCTATTCAACATCTTTGTTGGGAAGCTACCTAATGATTGAGAACCTAGGTATCTGTATGTTTTTAATATTATAGATATAAATATACTAGTCTAAGTTAAAATTGTACATCATCATACAAGGTCATGGGCAAAACTATTCCTTCTATCATGAACTGTCTAGGTTGACAATAAATTCAAATAAAATCCCATTGTTATCAAGCAGTTCATCCCTAATTGAAGTTGATTCTGAGTAAATGTGCCTGTCAAACTGAAGACTTGCATTCTTCTCATTAGCCTCAAGCTTTTTTTGAAGGAAATCACTAGATTTAAGGAAAATCACCAGTTTCTATTGGACTCATGTGCGATGAGGCTATGTACTCACTCTAGAAATATCTCTTTAAAAAGGTTTAATTGCCGGGAGTGGTGGTACAGGACTGTAATCCCAGTGGCTGGGGAGGTGGAGGCAGGAGGATCACAAGTTCGAGACCAGAGGCAGTCTGTGTAATTTAGCAACACTCTGTCTCAAAAAGTAAAAAAAATAAATGGGCTGAGGGTGCAGCTCAGTGGTACAGCACTTGGAAAGCATGAAAGCACAAGGCCCAGGGTTCAACTCACAGTACCACAAAAAAGGTTTAATTGTATTTTATGATTATTAAAAATATTGATTACAGATTAGTAAATTTTTTTTTTTTTGCTAAGAATCACTTTTTGGCATTGTAACAAACTTGATAGCCTCAACAACTAAAAAACATTTAAAAATAGTTCTTAAATATATTTCTGATCTGGAACAAAGGGAAAGCTGCACAGGATGAAAATGAGGGGGGAAAAACTATTGAGAAAGAGGAAAACATAAAAATCAGTTTTCACTCTGCATGTCTAAGATGCATTCCAATGTAACTGAATATTCTTCAGTGAGGGCTAAACTAGATCTGAGGACAAGATAAAAAACATAAGACCTGCCCAGGGCAAGGATAATGATGACAGACATCCACATAAACTTGAGATGCAAAAGAAAAAGGAATGAGAGGTGATGGTGTCATTCATGGCTTCAAACGTATTGGCAACATATTTCTTTTAAAAATCTACAAACAATGCAATAGTAAATGTATATAAATTTAAAATTATAATTTCATGTGAAGCATCGATGTAAAAATCAATTATAATGAGACTATCATTATATAAATGAAGAATAAAAATTCCCCATATTGAAGCATGTATCATTCTAAAATGATAGAAAAAAAGTTAAGATTAAATATTTACTACGGAAAAAGAAAGCTTATAGTACACCCAAATCTACAAAACAGATGAAGTAGAATAAATTAAAAGAAAGTAAAATGAAGGTACAACCAAAGATTATGACAGAAATGATCAACTCCAGAATTAAGAATTAAAATAAAGATAAAATGAGAAATATAAAACAACTAATAAAAAGGAAATATCAGAACTACTGAAACAGACAAAACGCTAGCAAAATTAATAAAATGGAGAAAGGCCACATATAATGATTGAGAGAAGAAAATAATCCCATGTGATTGAAAAAGAAGCAGAAAATATAGAAAATACTAAATGAAGTTAGGCTATTTTAAAATGTAAAGGAATTGCATGGTATTTTTAAAAACATATAATTTCTTCAAACTAATAAAAGAAACAGAAACTTCAGTGGTCAGAGAATCATTTAAGTAATTGAATCCATTTTCAAACTCTTCCTGAAAGGAAAATACTAGGCTAAAATGGTTTCATAGAGAAATTTTTAAGAATATTTAAGGAATAAGTAATTAAAATCTCTCATATAATCTACAGAATAATAAAAATGAAAGTTCTTCTGTGTATATTTTGTTATCCTGCATAATCTCATGTAAAAGATTGAAAACGAAAATTAGATACCAATCTCTTTAATGAACCTGGGCCTTATTAGCCAACTGAATCTGATAATGTTTATATACTATTATGACCATGCACCATTTACTACAGGAATACCCAGGTGGTTTAATATTAGAAAATTTCCAAGATAGAGAAGAAAAATATAGCATTATCTCAATAGATATAATAAAAGCACTTAATAAGATTCAATATGCAAAAAATAAAGAAGACAAATTATTAGATTTGAAATGGAGGGAAATGTGCCTGGCTTAATGAATTATAGCTATAGAAACTTACAACAGACACCATACTGAAAATTTTACCTTAACATAAATCTACTTTAACATAAAGTAGAAGACATGTGATCCTGGTCCAATTGGTATAAGAATTTCTTATTGGATGGCACCACTGTCTAACACTTTCTATCCATACCTTCTTCCCTACTCTTACCTTATTTTCACATGTGTTGTTTTTGAAATGTGGTCTGAAAGCTCCTTTCCCTGCTCATTTGTCTTTCCCAGGCATTTGCCTCTATAAGTCTTCTACACACCTAACTTTGTCTTCATTCTGCTTCTTAAAGTACCCAAACTGGCACAAAAAATGAACACTGCCTTAAATGTTAAAATTGTTTAAGACTGTGGTCAGAAATAATGATGTTTTCCCTACTCTAAAATGAAACAATGATGACATAGTTACCATCCTCATGCACAATTTTAATTCTCACAGTAATTTCATAGTCTTAATAATCTCCCTTTTAAAGATGTGAAACACTTTTCATATTCAAAAACTGAAAAAGAGTTAATAAAGGGGAAATTTACAGATGTGTTAGCAGGAAAGAGCAAAACCCAAAACGATTGCTGAAGTTATATAGAGCACTGACTACTCTACAGTAGTAGAGCTACAGACCCAGTACTGACTACTGGGTCTCATTATCTCCAACAACAGACAATTTAGGTAGGGAGATGTTGAAATAATGTGAGAACTCTAACTCAAGGAATGAAGAAAAAGGCCAACCCAAGACAGGAACATCAGCCCTGTGTAGAAGAATATAGGGCCATCAAGGGAAATAAGTAAGCAGAACCCTCTCTTCTCCCCTCTAGTCTCTTATTGGTTCTTCTCTGTAACTGATTCCAGCAAGAAGGTGGAGGGCTAGAGAGTGCGTTTTGCAGCCAGGAGGGCATCTTCCCGAAACACAGAACATGTGGAAAAATGAAAATATATTAAGGACAGAAAGGGAGTCCAGTCATATTGCCAGTATTTTTTTACATAGGCTAGAATTGGAAATAGAGCTCAATTTTTTTCTCATTTCCATGACTTTGTTTCTACTATTATAATAATGCTTTCCTCTAAGAGAGAGAGTGTTATAGTAGACTACTCTTAAGTATTAGTGAAGAAAACAAGCTGCTATTAAAAAGAGGAAAATGGTAACTTCATAATAGCTTAATCTTGTAAGAGTTAATGAAATTCTAATTTCATGAATAATTTCAAGGATAGACCTTTGTCAACCATCAGTTAAAGACCACCTCAGAGTCCCTTTTCCAATTTGGACAGCTAAGAGTCTAAAACAGTGGTATTCAACCATCAAATTGACTGTTACTGTCTGAAAGTTTGTGTACCTCCAAAATTTATGTTGAAATTAAATCCTCATTTTGATGGTGTTAAGAGGTAAGGACTTTAAGAGGTGATTTGATGGAGACTTTAGGAAGTGAATAGAATTAGTGCCATTGTAAAATAGGTTGTAGGGAGGTGTCTTGCCCTTTCTGCCCTTTGAGGATGACTGGTGTCAATTTTTTTCCCTGGTTTTAATACTAGGGGGCTAATCTCAGGACCTTGCACATGCCAGGCAAACACTCCATCACTGAGCGATACTCTTGTTCCATTTTTATGTTTTATTTTAAGACAGAGTCTTTTTTCTCCCTTTATTAGTAAATGATGATAGGGTACAGAGTGATACATCAATGGGTTTTGCAATTATGAATCCTTTACATCACTTCTAGCAAATTTTTGTCGACCCACAAAGTTTATGGAGTCCTATGCCTAGTTTATAGCTAAACTCTGATACTTATTTGGGTTATCATCCCCTATTTTTCCAACATCCTCATGAAGTTGTGCTATTTACATCAAGATTGACCTCTCCCCTTTCATCCCTCCACATTGATGCTCTACCCCATCCCATCTTCTTCAATCTTTGCCCCCCTCTGCTATAGGTCCCTCACTCCTTCTTTTCACAACTAAAATTGTCCCTTCTATGCTGAGTTTAATTGTTCAGTTTTTATATTTCAAATTATGTATAGGATTTTTTTCTTTCCTTTAAGTATGATTCAGCACCCACATATGATATGTACGAGAATTAACTCAAAATGGAGAAGACCTCAACATAAAACCAGAAACCTTAAAATACTAGAAAAAAAAATAGGCAATACACTCCAACATATAGGCATAGGAAAGCATTTCCTTAATAAGACTCTAATTGCTCAGGAAATTGCAACAAGAATAGATAAATGGGATTACAAGAAATCAAAATGCTTCTGTACAGCAAAGGAAACAATGCACAGAGTTAAGGAAGATCCCATTGAATGGGAGAAAATCTTCACATCCTACACAACTGACAGAGGACCAATTTCCAGAATTTACAAAGAACTCAAGAAAGCAACTCTCAAGACAACAAATAATCCAATACACAAGTGGGCAAAGGAACTGAATAGACAGTTCTCAAATGAAGAAGTTCATAAGGCCATGAAACACATGAAAAATGCTCAGTATTCCTAGCTATTAGGGAAATGCAAATCAAAACAACTCTGAGATTCCACCTTGCTCCAGTAAGAATGGCCAAGATCAATAAAACAAATAATAACATATGCTGGCAAGGTTGTGGAGAAAAGGGAACCCTCTTATACTGTTGGTGGGACTGTAAATTAGTTCAACCACTTTGGAAATAAATATGGAGATACCTCAAAAAACTAAAAATAGAACTACCATACAACCCAATTATACTACTACTGGGAATATACCTAAAGGGAGACGAGTCATCATACCACAGAGACACCTGCATCTCCATATTCAATGCAGCACTTTTCACAATAGCAAGGATATGGAATCAACCAAGTAAATGGATAAAAATAATTATGGTACATATACACAATGGAATACTACTCAGTAATTTAAAGAATGAAATAATGTCATTTGCAGCAAAATGGACTGAATTGGAGAACATCATCTTAAGTGAAGGAACATAAAAGAGAGACAGTCTTGCTAAGTTGTATAGGCTGCCTCTGACCTCAAAGTTGCAATATTCCTGCCTCAGGTTCCCAAGTAGCTGGGATTACAGGCATGTGCCATGGCATCTAGTTAGGTGTCATCCTTCAAAGACAGAAAATTCTCACCAGACACCTCATTTGCTAGTTCCTTGATCTTGGACTTCCTATCCTCCAGAACTGTGATCAGTAACTTTCTATTATTCATAAATAACTAGTCCAAGGAATTTTGTCATAACAGCCAAAATGGATGAAACCATTTACTATCTTAATATGTTTAATTGGGATTCTAAATAGTTACTGGTGTTCTTAACCCCCCCCTTTCACGTATTCCGTATTCAAGAGCAATTCAGCAACACAGGCAAAGTAGAATGAAAGGGAATATGACCATTTGGCTGTCAATTGTACAAAAAAAACAGAGTGAAAAAAAAATTACAGACACTTAGTCAAATCACAGGAAGTAAGTACAGTACAAAAGACATTAACATCTTTAGAACTATTAATCAGTGAAAATATGTGGACAACACAAAGTCCTTCTGTAGCTGGTAGTGATGGAATTATAAAAGATCACTTAGCTGAGAGATAGAGCATTTCAGCTAACATGGCCATTACAACTCCTTTTCATGTCTCAAGGAAAAAAGCACTAGGAACTCAGAGAACATATTTTTATTTCACAATAATGTCAAAGTTTTTTAATCTCCTAATTTAACCAGTTGAAATTCCTATCAAATACTCTACTAGTAAATTTTTTAATATAAAAAGTGTTTGGTAAATGGAAAAATCTATATTCCATCAAAAATACGGAAACAGACATTTCTCCCAGTAGAGAATTTTTCCCCCTAGAGTAAAATCAATATCATTATTTTTAAAATCAACAAGGCTAGTAATATAAAAAATAAATGCATTGGAAACAAAAAAGACATAACTTGACTTCTGGGACATGGGTATAATTATAGTAAGGAGCCCTGCAGAGATTGCATGCTAACATTTTTTAAAAAATGAAATAGAGCCAGAAGACTAAAATGTAGTTTTAAGCTTGTTGTTGTTGTTAGGTGCTGTCGAGTCGGTATCCGACTCATAGCGACCCTCATAGGGTTTTCAATGGCAGACTGTTTCGGGATTGCCTTGGGAGTGGATTGCCAGGTCCTTCTCCCATTTTTGCGGTGCTGGGAATTGAACTCGGGACCTCAGAGACTGCAGCGCAGCGCTCTACCAACTAAGCTAAAAAGCTAGCAGTCTATAAATAGCCCCACATGTCCTATTTGGTTATTTTTTCAAGCTCCCACACACAGTTCTGGGGAAACAAGTAGCAGTAGTTTGTAGTAGCACTTTAGCCTTAAGTGGTATTAACGTCTGGAGATTATCTGAATGTTCTTGGACACCCAGTGTTTGCACAAAAATAGTTTAGTAGACCTTAGTTATTACCTGGTTGGAGGAATGCTGAGATTCTGGATCCTGGTCTCTGACATTCAGGACCTGTTAAGTGGGTTCATGAGGCCCAGAATCCTGACAGCTAGGAAGAACAACCTAAGACTGAGAAAGAGAAAAAAATGGAGAATTAGAAAACATTGACTATTTATGTAAATATAAAGAGTTGAAACACTTTGAGAAAATGGTGTCAGACAGTTTTCCTTTACAATACTACCCTTGAGAAAATGGTGTCAGACAGTTTTGCTTTACAATACTACCCTTGACATAAAACAAATCTGCATCAGTAGAAACCAAGGCATTAGGGTCAACAGAAGAAAGTGACAAAGCAAGGTCTTATAATGGTTAACCTCTATTATCAACTTGACTATATTTATAATAACCTAGAATATTGGAGAAGCATACCTGTGGGGGTGTCCCTCAGTGCATTTCCAGGGGGAATTAACTGAGAGAGAAAAGCCACTTTGACTGAGGGCAGCACCATCCCAACAGCCAGGGGCCCAGACAGAATAAGAGGGAAAAAATGAGAAAGCCAGCTTCACACCAGCATCCCCTCACTCCCTTTTTCTGTGCTTCTCGACCTGCCATAACATGAACTGTTCTATTCAGCCTTGCTTTTCCTGCCTCTGAAACCATGAGCCAACATAAGTCTGTCCTCGCTTTAAGTTTTTCTCAGGTGTTTTAGTCACAGTGACACAAAAGTAACTAATACAGGTCCTAGGAATCCAAGACAGCCAGGCTTTAGCATTGCTCTTGGTATCATCCCTGCTTCCACGGGAGCCATGAGAAAGCTCCTCTGGAGACACTGAAACACTATAACACTCTAAAGCCTTGTACTGTCAAGCACTTGCCTACCCGCATTCTATTTTGCCAGCAGAGAAGAGCAAGAAAACAACAACAACAAAAAAAAAACTGAGACACAAAAAAATATAAAGATGCTGATGAAGTTATTCATCATTAAAGTTGCAAAAAAGAAAGAGCTCTACTAAGTGGTAAATTACAGAAGAAATTCTAAAATACAAATAAGGGAAGCATGACTCCAAAACACATTTGTTCAAAATTATAATGTCTTCTTTTCTTCATCACTTGTCATACATTGTTTTTGTTTCCAAGATGAATATTATCTTGCTGCAAAATATGAGCAGTTAAGTTTCACCCATGCACCAACTCTTTTTATTTTAATATGTGACCAACTCATTTTATCCATTTGCTTTTTTTTATCACTACTGGGCTGTGGAACCCAGAGTCTTCCACATGATAGGCAAGTGCTGTACCACTGAGCTGCATCCCGAACTCTTTTTTTATATTTTATTTTCAGACAGGGCCTTTCTGAGTTGCTCTTGCTGTCTCTGGCCTTGAATTTGTGATCTGCCAGCCTCAACTTCCCAAGTTGGTAGGATTACAGGCATGTACCACAGCACATGGCTCCATTTACCATTTTTTGTGCTTGTCCATCATTACTACAAAATAATATTTGACATGAAAAACTGAATAAAGGTTACTGAAGTCAGAAGTTACTTATAGCTTCTAATACATGCTTCGTAAATATAAGTATTCAAACATCTGAATTTTCATTTTTATTTAGTAGATAAAACATCTGATTTTACATTGAGTGCTGCAAAATTTGGACTATTGATAATCGTGATATTCTATGTTCAGTGTCTCAATCATTCAACCTCTAAAAATAATAGATATATTCCCCATTTCCATTTTCCATTATCATAGGTGTGTTTTTAGAACTAATGAGATAACATTTATAATCCTAGGGAGTAGATAGTTTTCTTTTTCAAGACATTTGTGTGCAATTTAGTGCTTATGAAGAAGCAATTTACTGAATGGCACCCTAGTGGTGTAAGAAATATTTCAAGGAATTTCATTTTCAGAAAATGGAAAGTCAGTGAATTCTGCATAGAAAAGCCTGACAATACTTGTAGTTTAAAAGGTTTCAAGTAATTTTAAAAGCTGAAAGTTAATATTAAGGAAGTATATCTTCTGTCATATATTACTTGATTTTATCCTATTCTAGTTAGTTCACTAATTTTCATTTCTTCTTCTAAAGACGGTATTTTCTTCTGTGTAATAGTAATTTCTCTTTGTCCTCTGTAACTTTCCCATATATTTTTTTACTATTCATACTGCTCTATGAGAATGTCAATTTTTAAGTTTTACATTTAACCCTTACTGTTTTAATATCTTATTGTTATTTCATTCATTTACCATTTCTTTCAAATGCCTCCATTACTATCAAATGAAAATACATGTTTAATCATTCAAACAATATTCATAGTGAGAAAAAAAGGTTTTAAATACAGGGGCATGATTTAAACCCATTATTCAGTTATACTGTTTGAAACCAGAAACAGTAATTTTTTCAATGAATATGCTGTAGTATTTTCATTTCACTGTGCCTCATCTACCCTGGGACACTAAGTGTTTACCCGGTGACTGTTTTATTAGCTACCAATCTCCTTAAAGGTAGATATTTTTAAAAAATTATTTGTGTAGATACTCCACATATTTTTAAACACAATGTATGTATGTATGTATGTATGTATGTATGTATGTATGTATGTATGTTTGTATTTTTCCATACAGGAGGGCTGAACCCAGAGTCTCATACATGCTTTGCATGAGCAGTACAACTGAGTTGCTCCTCTAAACCTTTTTAAAATTTTTTACCTTGAGACAGGGTCTTGCTTAGTTACATAAGCTACCTCTGGCTTCAAACATGTGATCCTCCTGCTTCTGCCTCCCAAATCACTTGGATTACAGGTATGTCCCACTGCACTCAACTCAAACTCAGTTTTAAAGTGCAAAACCTAAGGAAGATTTTGTTCCCCTCCCAGTACTGGAGAGTTGAACTCAGAGATTTGTGCATGCTAGGCAAGCACTCCATCACTGAGTTACACCATATATATATATATATATATATATATATATATATATATATATAGACACACACACAGACATACATACACACATACAGACATATGTTTATATATATTTGTATATATACAAATGTATATAAATGTATACAAATGTATATATATGCATATATATAAAATTATATATATTATATAATATATATAATTTTTTTTGAGACAGGGTTTTGCTAATTTGAGCAGGCTGTCTTTGGCCTCAGACTAATGATCCTCCTGCCTCATCCTCCCCAGTGGCTGGGATTACAGGCATGTACTATAGTGCCTGGCCTGGCCCAATACATTTTTTAAGTTCAACACTTGTGATAAGGAAAAGAACAGCACTAGCTTATCTGCATGGTATAGGTAATTGTTGTTGTTGTTAGGTGCCGTCGAGTCGGTATCCGACTCATAGCAACCCTCATAGGGTTTTCAATGGCTGACTGGTTTTTTTCGGGATTGCCTTGGGAGTGGATTGCCAGGCCCTTCTCCCATTTTTGCGGTGCTGGGAATTGAACTCAGGACCTCAGAGACTGCAGTGCAGTGCTCTACCAACTGAGCTAAATCCTAGCCCCATGGTATAGGGAACAGGCTGAATAAAAGGATATAATTTTGAAATCATTTAATGACTAAAACTCACCATAAAGTTATTAGACATGATACTTTAGCTATTACATGAATTTTGGGAGCAAGAAGAGCAATTAATTCTTCTTTGAATATTTATAGGATGGCAACATGGTAACACGTTGTTGTTACATGTCTTCAAGTTGGGTCCGACTCATACCAACCCTATGTACAACAGAACAAGACACTCCCTCTGGTACTATTGTCAGTGTGTCTCTGCTACTCATAGGGTTTTCTGTGATAGATTATTTTGGAAGTGGGCTGCCAATTCCTTCTCCCTATCCTGTAGCACCTGCTATTCCTGGGCAGTCTCCTGTTGAAAGACTAACCAGGCCAACCCTGCTTAGCTTCTGAGAGCAGGTGGAATCAGATGCTAGACTGCTATAGCTACAAGCTGTTTATAGTATATCAAAAGGAAAAATCATTTATAGTAACAATATATTCAAGTACATGAACATAATGCAATATCTGGATAGTAGGTAACTTTAATTGGACTTGGAATTTCTAGAAAGTCATAATTAAGTAATGAATCAGTAAAATTAAACACACTTCAGAAAGTCTACATACACCTCAGACTTTTTGGTGTTTGTGTTTTTTCCACCAATATAGTTTCTTATTCAATGAATGGGTTAATTGTCAAAATAAGCAAAATTCTAGGATCCCAAGTTACAGATAAAGATTTGCTGTTAGGTGCCAGTGAGTAGGGTTCTATTTATAGCAACATTTTGTACAACAAAACAAAACAATCTCTGACACTGTGCCATGCACATGATCTTTTTATGATTAGGTCCATTGTTGCAGTCACTGTGTTTCTTCTCATTTTGAGTTGGGCCACATTAGCAAATGGAGGCCCCAGGGCCTTTACTCATTACTACCATTAAGGTCAACTCTACTTTGAGGAGGCAACACATCCCTAGTCATTCCTTGAATGTCTTCTAGCCTGGGGGGCTCATTTTCCAGCACTATTTTTGACACTGCTTCTTGGCTATTCATAGAGTTTTCAATGGCTGTTTTGGGAGTGGACTGCTAGGTCTTTTTCCCGGGTCTCTTAGTTTGGAAACTCAGTTGAAACTTGTTTACCCTGGGAGGCCCCGTTGGTATCTGAAATACTGGTGGCATAGCTTTCAGTACCACAGCAACATGCAAGACCCACAGCACAATAAGCTGACAGACACATGGAGGACTTCTCACTTCATACAATAGGCTGACCTTACATATCAACAGGACTCCGTTTATAATCCCTGCCCAGATTCCCAGTCTCTGATTTAGAAGAAACTTAATAGATTTTAGGACAACAACTCATTAAACTTCTGTGTGCCAGACATTTTTTGATGTAAGTGAAAAGATACTAAAGAGGTAAAAATATGTTAAAATGCATCAACACACTCTATGAGGCTCCCCAGGCTTTTTAAAAAATATCCAAAAAGGTTTTAGGAGTGAGCTGCCAAGTTCTTCTCCCAAGTCCGTCTTGATCTGGATGCTCAGCTGAAACCTGTCCACCATGGGTGGCCCTGCTGGTATCTAAGATACCAGAGGCATATCCTTCAGCATCACAGCAACACTCAAAGCCCCATAGCATGACAAGCTGACAGACATACGGGAGAGATAGATACCAATCATTCAATTTTTAAAATCTAAAATAATGGCTGTTCTTCTTCTAGCTTCCATAAATGGCTTCAAAAAGTGGTGTTTAAAAATTATTGGATGAATAGAAAGATGGATGGTATTTCCACAATTACCTTTGTACAAAATTTGCAACATTCTTTAAAGACCCTTACTTTCTCTAAAATTATGAAATTGACACTCTTTGGCATATATTTCCCAAGTCTAAGTTGTGCTAATATGGTTCTTAGATTTAAATTGAACTCCAGTTTACTATTTTTTAAATAAGCCAAATGACTTTTTCACATTTAAGTGTCTCAGTTCTTTCATACATTTTACAAGTAATGTGGACCCAGATAATGCTTCCATGCAGACTTTTAGACTAGTAAAATAAAAGGGTAATTAACAACTTTAAATGCATGTGAAATTTATACACCCATTTTGTGACAGAGATGCCTAAATGTTTGTTATTACTCTCCTTCTGAGATATCTTCTATCCACAGAAGGCAGTAAAAACAGCAGCTGTAATTATAAGACTCAATTCTTGTATTTGTGTCTCAGCTCCACTATTAAATTAACCTCTAAAATCTCAGTTTGCCCATGGACAAATGCTTATGATGATAATTCACATTTTTGAAATGTATGATGAGGATTAAATGAAATAATAAAGACAAAGCATTTTGACTAGCATATAGTGCTTTAAAAATTAACTGATATTTGCAATTATCCATCTGCTGTCTTTGAAATAGTAGAATTGGAATTTACATAATGCAATAATTAAAAGATAAACTTCACTTCTTTCAGTACAGGATGCTGTCATTTAAAACACGAAGTACTGTTTTAACTATGTTCAGGTTCCCTGCTTTCATATAGTGTGTCCCTTTCCCAACTCAGTTCTCCTTCTCAGGTATTGTTATTGTTATTGGTGGTGGTGGTGGTGGTGGTGGTGTCTTAATTCTTTGGGGGCAGAAAATGCATGCATTATGATCATTTTTTATTTATTCATCATTATTGTGATCAACTTTCTCCCAAAATGGACTTGCGTTGCTGTTGTTAGGTGCTGTCAAGCCAGTGTCTGACTCATAGCAACCCTATGTACAGCAGGCAAAACTATTGTCAGTACTTCTCTGCTGTTCATAGGGTTTTCAATGGCTGATTGTATTTTGGGAGTGGGTTGCAGGGTCCTTCTCCCAAGCCTGCAGCGCCTGGTGTTCTCAGACAGTCTCCCAGCCAACTATTAACCAGGCCAGACCCTGCTTAGCTTCTGAGACCTGAGGGGATCGGAGGCCACAGTAGTACAGCTGCAGGCAAAATGGACACATAGTATTTTATAACTTGAACACAAATAACATTAAAAACACATTATAGATAAAAATATTAAAAATTAGTTATGATAAAAATCAGAGTCATAAAGTCTTCTGTTCCCTTGATTCTAGCTGAAGAGATAGTCAGTTACCCCACTTCCCCCACTAGAAGCTTCCTTCATGATTTTAAACCTAAGCAGACATGAAACAGCTCATGTAACTCAATGTAAAGAACAAAACCAGCCTACATTGGCAGGGCAATCTGTAAGAAAAAAAGTGATTACACTGCTCTTCTCTAACTCATGTACATGCTGGAAAGATTAAAAAGGAAAAACTGACCTCATTTTCCTAACGTTTTATTTTGTATTCTACATGATTGTGTAATGGCTTTCAAAGACAATGACCAAGTCTACTTGAGTTTTTCTTTTTCTTCAAAAATTAAGAGAAAAGCCTTCAGACTTCACTCAGCAAGATTTTTCTACTAAGATACTTGTTTGCTGATGGTTTCATGCAATTAACTAAATTAACTGATTAGTTTAACAGTAGTTATAGGGGCTGCCTTTATCTTTCTGACTTGTGCCAGTTTCTCTCTGCCTTCCCTCTCCTGTCTCTTTAACAGCACTGACAGCAATATATTTGTTAAAGGTGTAGTATATGTTGCCCTCTAGTGATAGAATGAACATAAGAAAATCATGTATACCATTTGATTATTCAGATCTATTCAGAATTTTGGCATGCAGACTCTGTATTGTTTTTCATTATTTCATGTTTTAAGTCATTTAGTGGCTGCAACTTTTACATTTAAATTTACTAGTACACAAGTTTAAGGCCAATGGTATCTTGCATTCCTTGTAAAAATATAATTAATTAAAAAATATACAAGCAAGCAAAAACTAACCCAGAAATCATGAATAAGATATTCTCTTATGAGGGAAAGAAATATTTATCTTTCTGTTTAATATTGCTAAGGTAACTGAAGTGCTTTTGACCAGAGAGGTCATTAACCTAAATGCAGGGCCTATTAGAAGTTAATTACTTTTCTTACCTCAGTATTTCCTGATTTAAAAAAGTGACAAGCAGAACTACTTCATGAAAAGATAGAAAATAATGTGTATGGATCTTATATATGCATCAGTTCTTGCAGAATTACCTGAGATGTACAATTAAAAACCAGATTTTTTTGGCCCCAAATATGAACCACAAAATGAAAGAATGGTGCCAAGGAAGCTGCATTTTTACTTGGTTCCCAAGTGATTTTTCATCATTTCAAACATTGAAATGGTTTGAACCCTGTCATTTTTCAGCCTATGCCTTTTCAAATTTCCCTTTGCTTAACTAATCTTTCCTATCCATGTATCAATGTTGAAGAAAAACATTATAACATGATTTTAATTTCCTTTCAAGTTTTTTTTAGGCAACTTGATCTCTTTTATCTTAACTTGGTTTAATGTAACTGTATAGTCCTTATTCTAGGAGGATTCTCTTTAAAGCAATTAGATGTATGAAGAAATAGAAAAGTTTTCTAATTAATAGTATATCACAATTGTAATTTTCTTTTACTTTTTACAAATGTTAAATATTAGTAACCATATTTTAACTTTTTAATATTTAAAGGAAATAGTGTATTATCATTGTCAAAGATTTTCACATTAGTTCTTTTATTAAACTGTGGTAACAATATTGCTAGGTATTTCTACCATACTATAATTTATAGTGCCACTGTAATTCATACCACTGTAGTATCCAATCCTGTCAGATCTCAGAAGCTAAGCAGGGTCAGACCTGGTTAGTACTTCGATGAGAGACCGCCTGGGAACAACAGATGCTGTAGGTTTGGGAGAAGGACCCAACAACCCACTCCCAATAAACAATCAGCCACTGAAAAACCTATGAATAGCAGAGAAGCACTGCTTCAGTGTTTTACCTGTTATACTTAGGGTTGCTATGAGTTGGACACCAACTTGCTAGCACCTAACAACAACAATTTGCAGCAGAAAAACCAAGAAAATAAAATTCAACTGTTTAGACAAGGGAATCATCAAATATGTGAGAGGACTAGAATTTGAATGAAAAATGTTCTACCATATCAAGCTAAGATATTATTTGGAAATAAATTCAAAAACTATGAAAGTGCAATGGCCCATGCCCGTAATCTCAACAACTCAGGAGGCTGAGGCAGGAGGATCACAAGATTGAGGCCAGAGGTAGCATGTGTAAATCAGTGAGACTTTGTCTCAAGATAAAAAATTTAAAAAGGGTTTGGGTGTACAGCTCAATGGTAGAACGCTTGTAAATTATGTGTGAGGCCTTGGATTTAGCCCCCTCACCAACCAAGTACTGGAAAAAAAAATTATTACCATCTCTTGTATTGACAGTGGGGAAATGAGAAAGGTAAAGTATGCACATACCTGAGTAGAATTTAATTTAAAAATTATACTTGTTAAAGTAATTTTTGTTATTGATGAATTACTTTGATAAGATCATTGCTAAAGTTACTGGCCTAGAAAAATCAGAAAACAACAAAGATTTCCTTGCCATTTAAATTCAGAATAAAATCTCATATATATCTATAAGATATATGAGTTTGGTATTGATAACTAGAGATCAAGAGAAAGGACATTTACAATATTCTTAGGAAACAAAGTATAGTTGTAAAGTTAGAAATGCATCGGTAAGGTCAAGCATGCAATAAGTGTTCCAGGTCATTCCCTCTCATGGTGTGTTTTTTTTTTCCCTGATGTCTTAGTCCATTGGGGCTTCTATAACAAAATACCTGAGACTGAGTAACTTATAAATGACAGAAATTTATTTCTCACAGTTCTGAAGGCTGACAAGTCCAACATCAAGTTTGTGGTGGATTTGGTGTCTGTGAAGGATACTGTCTGTTTCCAAGATGGTGCTTCAAATGCTGTGTCCTCCAGAGGGGGAGGAGTGCTATGTCTCTACACAATAAAAGAGAAAAAGACTCAAGGAATAAACTGCTGCCTGAAGCCTTTTTATTATGGCTTTAATTGTTCATCACCTAAACACTTCCAAAAAGCTCCATCTTTCTACAATATTGCATTGGGGATTAAATTTCCAACACATGAATTTTAAGGGATACATTCATGCTATATAACCTGATATCTGGCTCTTGTCATTGTCTGGTTGACTCACGTCCCTGGTTCTTCCTTTGTTCCTAAATGTTTATGTTTCCTGGAGCTCGCCACTACTTATATCTTTATACTATCTCTATCCATGATTTCAATGTGTAATTTCACTAGTATCATTATGATCATGTTTACCAAACCTAAATCTTTAAATTCCAACAATGTACCCACAGTAGATATTATCATGTAGCATTCAGATATCTCTTTGAGAACTGAGGTACTCGTTCACTCAGCTGATTGGATAGATCTTAGCTAAGTTCTTTTCTAGGAAGTACATTTATTAGAAAAGAGCTCTGCAATGTACAAAGAAATGCATATATGGAAATCTCACAATGAAATGTGTCAGAATGAAGCACATTAAGTTGTACATTAAAAATTTCCAATTAAAAAAAAAGAAAAGGAAAAGAAAAGAGCTGCCTGATCCAGAGCCACATCTGGTTCCTGTTCCAATACCCATAAAATGCAGATGAACAGTGGTCTGTTCTCATTATTCTATCAATGGTGGATAATTCTGAAGAGCCATCCCAAGTCCACTGCTTTCCTGGGTTGATGTCTAGTTTTCAAAATGCATATCAGCTCAATACTGTCAGTTGCACAATTTTACTTCCTCCAACATTGTCCCACCCAGAGATGTTAATACTGAGAACATTCCCAAATAATCCGCTTTCATGCAAATGGTCTGGGACCATTTTGGAGGGAACCTCACCTCAGAAACAATATATAGTTCTGCTAAATCCTCTTTGACTTTGACAACAAAGTTAAGCTTGTTATCTTTTCTGCAAAATATGTTTACCCATTTATGTTTCCTGTCAGAGTGTTATGTGCTACACATCTCAGTGGTGCCCTCCTACTCTGTATGTCCTTCTTCAAAAATCTACTTCATCCACAATTGGAAAGGGACAGACCCATGTACTGCAGAGACTACTACCAACACAACTAAGGGTTGTCTCTAATTCTACCAATCAACAATTTGGAATAAGGCACAAGATAGAGACATTGAGTTTGTCAAGTAGTGTTTGGCTCTAGAACATAAGTAAAATTGGAGGTGGTTATTATTCCATACCAAACTTAGATTAGACAGAATCTGATGTCAAGCAGAATGGGAGAAAATGAACAAATAAAAAGCAAAGCCAGAAACAAACTGTGAATTTTGTTGAAGAAATAAGACTATAGAGGGAACAGAAAAATGAACTGGTAGAGGAAACATAAATGAGAACTCATTTAGACTCAGAAAGAAATAGTGATAGATACAATAGAAACCTGATTACATCCCAGTTACCTTGTATTCAGTGTGCCACAATGTGGAATTAGATTTTGTAAAATTATCCTAAAATTATAATAAATATTGTATTTGCTACCAAATAAAATATTAAAAGATAATTTTTATAAATAGTGCTTCTGGAGATTTAGGATAAAACCCAGGCTCAGGGAGTCCAAAAACACTTGGATTAGTCTCCTGTGCCAATATACCTATTAAAGAGATGAAAAGAAAAAAAAAAGGATTTAATCAATGTGTAAATTGGGAAGAAGAACAGATAAAGGGTTTAAAGGGGTCTAGTGACCCAAAATCCATCTTCTTGGCACTGACATGAGGTTTAAACAGAGGAAAAATTAGGGCAGAGGGCAAAAGGTATGCTTAATTAAGAAGTCTTGTTTAGGGCCTGGTCTGGTTGACCATTATCTCAGTTCTAGTTCTGCAAGATGATCTGAAGAAGTTATTGTTGCTGTCATGGCTTGTGCTAAGCAATGTGGTTTCCATAGATGACTATTCCTACTCCAGGGTGCAGTCTCACTACCACAGGTAATTTCCGTCATTGCAGTGGTAGTTTGTCCTTTCAGGTTCACCATTGCTTGGAGATCACTTCAGTCCCTTCCCCTATAAAGATGTTTACTGCTCAGCCCTGTTGTTCCTGAAATTCAGTGTGACTGTGGGAGACATTGACTTAAAAGGAAAGGTTAAGAGGGACAAACAGTACTTAATTAAGACAGTGAAAAGTGTCCTCCTTCACTTTTAGTTACCTTCTGGGTCCAAGTGAAGAGTCAATGCTTTTCAGCAAAAGCAGTTTTTAAGCATCATAGCTTATCCTTTTGTTTCAAGCAGAAACTTGAGAATGATTGAAGCCCTTCCATTATCCTCCAGAATTGGTTATGTAAAATGTCCTTACATTTTTGTTGGCTCCATTCTATTTCTTTCTTGCTAATCCTCTTGTACTATGCAAGCTCAGAACTTCCTTATTCCTTGCATGTCAATATTAATATATTTCCCAAACTCTTGAGACTAGTATTGACCTCCTCCTACCAATCCTCCATATTTTTTATGAGTGTTTTCATCAACATAATAATCTGGTGGGGTTATTCTCTTGTTAAAAATTTCTCAGTGATCCCATCCAAATATTTGTGGGATAAAATATAAACTGTTGTACTACTGTACAAGGAATTTTCTTCTGTGGCCATACCCTATCTGTCTGGCTACATCTACCATCACAAGCATTTTTTGACTTTTATTATCCACTATTAGCCTACAGCTGTACCACCCTGGCATCCAATCTCATCACATCTCAGAAGCTAAGCAGAATTGGGCCTGGTTAGTACTTGGATGGGAGACCACCTGGAAGCATCATGTCCTGGAGGCCTGGGAGAAAGACCTGGCAACCCACTCCTGAAATAATCAGCCATCAAAAACCCTAAGAGTAACAGAGAAGCACTGACATAGTGCCAAGCATGGCACAGTGTAGGGGAGTGTTTTGCTCTCTTGTACATAGGGTCACTATGAGTCAGATGCAACTTGAAGGCACCTAACAATGACAGCAATAGCTTTCCCAGAATTTCATAATCTGTGGAGAATTTCTCACGCTGCCCTCTCTTTAGACAGTCTTCTCAGTGCTGAGAACATTCTCCTTCATTCTTATGGAAAACTCTTGTTTATTCTTAATCTGTCAGGTAAAAAGGCATTTCACTCTTCTAGCCAGCTCTCTTCTAAACTTCACAAGGACAGGGAACATGCTGACCTTAGTCACTGCTCTTTCTCCACATAGCATCAGGCCTTGCATGTAGCAGATATATATCCTATTTTATGAATTAACTGAAGTTTCCTCTGCCTCATATTGGCAGACTTAGACATTCTTCTTATTTTTCAGCTTTTTGTGCATAATTCTATCATTGTAATTAATTTATGTATTCTCATTTTGTGTGTGTGTGTGCATAACCATCTCTTCACAAGAATAAAAGTGTTTTGAGGGCATATTCCATAAATTTTCATGTTGGAAAATGTTCCCAGGAAGCTAACAGAATACTTAGGCATATTTTACTCAGAACTATTTGCTACATGAATGAGTAAATGTTCATAGGGTAGAAATAAAAGATAAGGCTCCAGCTTTAGACAAAGCTTTTGGCTCCCAGTAGGAAGACAAAACCAGAGAGATAAAACCCAGAAATTTCTTCTTTAGAACAAGAGAAACAATGTGCATGGGCTGGGGGTGAGAATTTCCCCTGAAACCAGATTGTGTGAAGAAATGTGGAACACCACAAACAAATGATATTTACAGAAAGCAGTCTGTTGATTCAGGAGGAGCAACTGAGAGAGACCCCACATTATCAGCAACTGTGCAATGCTGAGCTCAGGGGGTTGGGGGTAAGAAAATGCTGAAAGGATGGGCTTTCTCACACAATGCTGGGCTGTGGTAAAAATTAGTCCTGCTTACTATTAAAGCTCTAGTTCCTTCCTCTCTAACCAACTTCTCCCCACTCCCCCCACACAAGCAACAGCTCTTACAGACAACAGGCCCAAGAGGAAATAAAGAATGAACAATGATTAAAAAGGCAACGGCAAGAAGTCTATGCAGAATCAATGCAACAAATAAATAAATAAATACAGAAAAAGAAGAGGCAGATGTAGGAATTTATGGATAAAAGCACATTTAAAAAAACTTAAATGACTTCAAAAACTTTAATGAAACAACCAACTTTATAAGAGATCAAAAAGCTCAGAAAGCTTTTTGTAAAAGCTCAGAAAAGAAAACTGATTAAGTTGTATGCTAAAAAAATACAGATAAAATAAGATTACTGGGAAAAAATAAAAAATAAAAAAAGAAAGGAAAAAAGAAAATGCAATCAGAGAATGTGAACTAAAGGAAATCTGCAAAAATAAATTTAAAAATAAAGTCAAAACAGAAATGAAGACCAAATTGTGTTCCAGCAAAAAATAGAAAAGACATAGTTCAAAACAGTAAATGAAATATAGTCCTGGACGCACAACCTATAATCCTAGCACATTGAATGATGATGATATAATTTGCATACATGGATACTATGTTCTGAAGAATGCCTTTTGATAAATACGCTATACTGTATTTATTTTATATGTAAGGAATCTGAGACAAGGAAGTTAAGCAACTTGCTCAGTGTTATAAGCAGCAGATTCAACTTTCTAATCCATGCTCTATATCATGAATCTTAAATTGCCATATTCTTAACAAAATGAAATAATCACCAGACTAACAAAATGGGGACAAGATCCATATATATATAGAAATAATATTTGATAGCTTTGGCATGGAAGAAACTAGAAAAAAGATAACTATTTAGTATATAATGTGAGGGTAACTGACTATCCTTATGATAAACAAAAGAAATTGGTTTGATTCATACCTTTCATTATA
Source organism: Pedetes capensis (assembly GCA_007922755.1). Lineage (NCBI taxonomy): Eukaryota > Metazoa > Chordata > Mammalia > Rodentia > Pedetidae > Pedetes > Pedetes capensis. The sequence goes on along the minus strand of VMDO01016927.1, from coordinate 20,138 downwards.
TACAAAAATGAATTCTATATGGAATATAAACATAAATATGTGGCAAACAATGTATAGGAATATATTATTGTTGTTGTTGTTAGGTGCCGTCAAGTCGAGTCCGACTCATAGCGACCCTATGTACAGCAGATCGAAACACTTGCCGATTCTGTGCCAGGCAAACCATCTTATTTATGTTTGTTTAATAAGTGTGTGTGAGCGTGTATGCATGGTTTTGTTTTGTTTTTGTTTTGATTTTTTGTTTGTTTGTTTCATGGGGTTTTTATTTTGTTTTGTTTTGTTTTGGTTTTTTTGTTGTTTTTTGATTTTGTTGTTTTGTATGGGGGTATGAAACCAGGGTCTTGCGCCTATTCGCTTTGTAGGTGCTGGACCGCCACGCTGCGCCCCCAGCCCATATTTTTACTTTTTGACACAGGGTCTCTCTGGGTTGCGTAGGCTGCCTGTGATCTTGGGCTTGCGAGCCTCCTGCCTTCGCCCCCAAGCTGCTGGGAATGCAGGTGTATACCACCGCACCTGACTATAAGTGATTTTATACGTGGGTGGGAGCGTGTATGCATGAGGTTTTTTTTTTTTTAATTTTTTTTTTTAATTTTTATTTGCTTCCTTCCTTGTTTTACTCTCTTCCCTCTTTCTATTCTCCTTCTCTTTTTCTTATGCTATATATGCATCCTTGTATTAATTATTTTACCATCAGAGCCCCCACATGTCTGTCAGTTTGTCTTGAGGGCTTGCGTGTTGTGATGAGGCTGAGAGCTCTGCCACTGTAACCTTAGACATGAGCAAGGTTACCCAAGGTGGACAGGTTTTCAGCTGAGCTTCCAGACTAAGACAGACTAGGGAGTAGGACCTGGCGAGCCACTCCCGAAACAACTAGCCATTGAAAACCCTATGGATAGCAAAGAAACACTGTCAGATATAGTGCC
>VMDO01016927.1:6126-19115 GCA_007922755.1 Pedetes capensis | reverse complement strand
CAGAGTATACCGTGATGAGGGAAATGGAGTAAAACCCCAGGGTGCTCAACGTGATGATGTGACACGACTCAAAATGAGGAGAAACAACTGTAAACATCCATTAATAATTGGAACATGGAATGATAGGAATATATAGAGAATATCTTATGAATTTAAGATAAGGAAAAGTTTTCTTCTTCAATAAGATACAAGAAAAGCAAATGAAACAAATTCAATTACATTAAATAAAAAATTTCTGATCAATGAAAGATATAAGAAAGAAATTATAGCCAGGCATGGGGGCGCACACCTGTAATCCCAGAAACTCAGGAGGCAGAGGCAAGAGGATTGCAAATTCAAGATCCGAGGCAGTTGGCATAACTTAGCAAGACCCTTTCTCAAAATACCAAAAACATGGCCTGAGGATGTAGCTCAGTGGTACAACACTTGTAAAGAATGCAAACATGAGACCCTGGGTTCAACCCCCAGTTCTGAAAAAAAAAAAATAGAAAAGAAATTATAGCCAAGTGCCGTGGCACATGCCTATAATCCCAGTGACTGAGGCAGGGGGATCATGAGTTTGAGGCCAGAGATATAGCCTGCACAAGTTAGTGATAATCCTATGTCAAAATAAAAAATTTTAAAAAGTAGCTGAGTTGTAGTTCAGTGGTACAAAAATGGCTTGCATGCAAGAACACTCCGCCCAAGTACTGAAAAAGAAAGAAAGAGAGAGAAAGAGAGAGAGAGAGAGAGAGAGAGAGAGAGAGTTAAAAAATTACAAGGTAACAAGGTAAACATTGATGAAATTTAAACATATGTAACCTACTAAGAACCCCTACAAATTGATACCAAAACAATCCAATAAGAAATAGAGCTATACCATGAATAGGTGCTTCATAGAAAGGTAGCCAAAATAGCCAATAAATAGATGAAAAATTACAAAAAATCTTTAGGGTTCAAATAAATGCACTTTAAATAAGAAATCATACCTCTACTACCATTGCAGAAAAGTTTAGATGCTGGATGATATTAAGCATTGATTGGTATGTAGAGCAATGAAATATTCTGTAGGAATCTGAAGTATAAATGCTTACAGCATCAATCTACCATTGAGTGGTGTATTAGTTAATTTTTGCATTGCTGTGACCCAAATACCTGACAGAGACAACTTAGGAAGGAAAGGTTTATTTTCCCTCACAGTTCAAATGGTCTCAGTTGATAATGGTAGGGAAGCCATGGCCAAGGAGCTGGCACCAGGGCCAGTGGTGGAAATTAGCTCTTCACACCATCATCATGAGAAGGGAAAGGCAGACTAGAACTGGGGCCCAAGTAAAATCTTCAAAGCCCACCTCCAGGCACCTATTTCCAACAGCTACATCCCACTTCCCAAAGTTTCACAACCTCTAGAAATAGCACCACCAGCTGGGGACCAAGCATTCAAGCATGAGCCTTGAGAGGCACTATATATTCAAACCATAACTATTGGTAAAATAGGAAGTGTTCATGGGCTGCAATCCAGCATTTTCATCTTAGAAATACATGGGAGCTATGTTCAAGAATGATTGTGGCAGTGTTCAGACACCCTTCTGCAAATAAGTTCTAACAGGTTTATGTGAGTTTTAGGATTCTTGCTACCATGGTCCCAGTTGTTTTGGTAGCACACACAAACTTATGTCATAGTTTTCCCTTCACTAAAGCCCAGTTTTGTTCAACTCTCAATGTCAGTCCAACAGATCCCTCTCCACTCTACATTTCTATGAAATGTTGTAGAATACTAAATTAGATATCTTGTCCTAAAACTTCCTCAGTAGATATACATCTAAAGGCTCAGGATCACGTAAAGCCAAAGAAAAAGTTTGGCCTCCAGCAAGAGAAACATATATTGGTCAATGTGAGGGTGATCCAGTTTAAAATCAGTCTGTTTGTTTGCCTTCAATCTATAACTCATTCAAAATTGTTTTCTGAGTACTTATTTTATGTAATGGACCATGGAAAGAGCTAATGGTGGTAGATATCAATGTAGACACATTCTTATCACAAATGGAGGTCAGAGAACAAGGAAGTAAGTTTTAACAAGGGAAATAAAAGTTTGATACTAGGTGCTATGAGATTTTATATGGTCTTGAGATTTAAGAGAATATTCTCTCATATATATATATATATATATATATATATATATATCGAGAGAGAGAGACAGAGAGAGAGAGAGAGGGAGAGAGAGAGAGAGCCATGTGACAAGTAGGGCAGAAAAGTGTATAGACACAGGAGGTGGAAGAGAAATGCATCTGTACATCATAATACATAAGATAAAAGTGAAGGGCGATTAGTATGGCAGGAATATAAAAAAAAGAGAGAAGAGGAATGTGAGGAGAGATGAAAGGAAATATAACTCATGCCACAGAAAGCATGAATTGTACTTCAAGGGCTGTGTGAAATGATTAAGGTGTTTTTCATCAGGTATGTAACGTTAACATACATGTTTAACATACCATTATGACACTCTGCAAAAAATACGTTAATGTTGACAAAGGGAAGGAAAAAAGAAGAGGGAGGCAAATCCTACTAGGAAACTGACATTATAAATGAAGAAAATTTGATAGATTCAAGAAATGTGCAGGAGACAGAACTAATGACCTTGTTGCTTATTGAATGTAGTAGATAAAGGGAAAAGAGAGTCAAGGACGGTTCTCAGATTGCTGGTTGAGTAACTAAAAGGTAGGTGTTATTTTCAACACAGAAGAAGGCAAAATTTTGGACAAAGTACCACTGACATGCTAGATAGATTCACTGTGTGGGTCTGTTAACAAGCCTTAACTCTCCTTACCCTGTTCCATCAGAATAACAATCATAGCAGGTATTTAGTTACTCTTTTTATGCTGTTCAAATTGCTCTGTACATATATAATAAATTTGTCATTTCTATGAGATATAAGGGCTGGGATTTAGCTCAGTTGGTAGAGCGCTGCGCTGCAGTCTCTGAGGTCCCGAGTTCAATTCCCAGCACCGCAAAAATGGGAGAAGGACCTGGCAATCCACTCCCAAGGCAATCCTGAAACAGTCAGCCATTGAAAACCCTATGAGGGTCGCTATGAGTCGGATACCAACTCGGGGGAACCTAACAACAACAACAACATGAGATATAAACCATTACTGTCCTCATTTTTCAGCTATTGAAAGGAAGCATCAGGAGGTTTAGTAATTCACTCTCAGTTGCACACTCAGATAATAGTATCATTGAAATTGGAACCCAGGCCAATCTGACTTCAGAACTAGAGTTCTTAGAGACTATTGTTCCACTGCAGCTTGTTAAGCAGGAAAAGCTCATTCTGAGTATGTCAAAACATTTAAATAAAAGCCACATGGAATAGAAATGTTTTCCCTTTGGAGTGGTACTGTTGAGTCGAGTCCTAAAGTACAACAGAATGAAAACTGCCTGACACTGTGCCATGTGGGCACTATTGTCAGTGGTTCTCAGCTATTCATAGGGTTTTCAATGGCAGATTCTTCAATGGCAGATTCTTTCAGGAGTGGGCTGCCAGATCCTTCTCCCTAGCCTGCAGCAGCTGGTATTCTCAGGCAGTCTCCCACCCAAGGATTAGCCAGGCTGACCCTGCTTAGCTTCCGAGATCAGGCAGGATCAGTTGCCAGGGTGCTGTGGCTGCAGACACTATGAAGTGATCATATAAATGAGTTTATGTAAAGAAGGGAATCTAAAGAACTGTACAGTCTCAAAATAATGAGGTGGAAATAAATCCACAAACACAAAGCAGGCATCAAAACAGGCAAGATTATATGATTTTTATAGTAGAGATCTAGAAAGCCAAATTTTTTTAAAGGAGGGGCAAATAAATGTATTTTGGAGGTTATATTACAAAATAAATATAGCACACTGGGTGTGGTGGTGCACGCCTGTAATCCCAGTGGCTTGGGAGGCAGAGGCAGGAGGATCGCAAGTTCAAGACCAGAGATTGTCTGTGTAACTTAGCGAGACCCTGTCTCAGAAAAGTAAAAAAAAAAATGGGCTGAGGGTGCAGCTCAGTGGTCCAGCACTTGCAGAACATGCAAGTGTGAGGCCCTGGGTTCAACCCCCAGTACCACACACATACAAAAAGAATAAAACAAACAAACAAACAAACAAACAAACAAACAAAGCAAGCAAGCAAATGGTATTATTTAAGGAAATGAATCACTGAATAAAAATTATAATTCTCTCAGTGACAGGCTAAGATCCTCAGAAATGATATTTTCTTAATCCTGAGGGATATGGAATATGGCTCCTTCATTAATAGTCTTAAAAAATATAAGTGATGGTGGAACAATTCTAATATTAAATAATTCATAACTATGAAGAGTCCAGGAATCAAAAACAACTGATGGGCTTATCCTAGAAGACCATGAGCATGTATTGTTATGCAGAATGCCTGGCATAGAAGAAATGTTATCTTTCAACTCTACTAAGGGGATGCAGTTAATGTATACATTTTCCCATGTGTCTTTATATGCATTTGGATAGATTTACCCCTTCCTTATCAACAAGGGGTAAGTTCCAAGACCCATGTGGATATCTGAAATCATAGATGGTACCAAACTCTATATATAAGTTTTTTTTTCCTATACATATTTGTGACAAAGTTTAACCTACAACATAGGAACAGTAATAGTAATTTGCTATAGATTTTAGAAACCTCAGCATATGATTTCTTTTCTTTCCTTATTCAAGCAAAAATGTTTACCTTTTCACTTAAAGGAAAAACTTTAAAGCTTTATTTTGATATATTCATATTGACAGCATCACTACTCCTACATTTGGGGGACATTACTGAGTAAAATAAGAGTTATTTGAACACAAACACTGTCATACTTGATGTCAATCTGATAACTAAGATGACTACTAAGTGATAACAAGTGGTAGCATATACAGCACAGATATGCTGGACAAAGGAATGATTCACATTTTTACATTCAATATTTTTGGCCTGCAATTGAGCAGTAGGTAAGTGAATCCACAGAAAGCAAAACTACAGATAAGGGAGACCATTATACATGGTGAGTATTAGTTAATGGTCTCAAGTGCAAGCAACAGAGTCACTCTGGCTAACTTAAGCAGAATAAAAGAATTTATTAAACAATGGGGATGACTCACAGAATCATTGTAGTCTGGACACATAGTCTGAAAGCAAGACTTCCCAAAAACCAAACCCCGGAATGTGTGGCAAAGAAATTTTTACCACTGCACATGTGGTCACCAAGCAACACATACTAGGAATTCAACTTTTCTCTTACAGCTATAGCTTCCAGCATTGGTGACACATCTGCATCGTGGCCTTACTTTACACTTACTGTCAACCCAAAAGAAGGACACCTCATCTAAACTGAGATTTACATGAGGGAAACTACATCTTTACTGGAAAACACGTATGCATTTGATTTTTTAATTTCATATGAGCGTGACTAATATTAATTTGAGGGAATTCCTCAAATACAGAAAGGCAACAGAAAAATAAAATAAAGAAGGGCACCACAGTTTTACAAATATCCATTGTATGCATCCACACATCCCCACACCACAACCATCCATGTGTCTTGTAATGTTTTCATAGTAACTAACTCCTAGGGTTATTGCAAGAATCACATTTCTTACATGTAAAGAATTTAGAAGTGTACCTAGCACCTAAGTACAACATAAATGTTCATTATCTTTTCTTCCTTCCCCTTCCTTTTCATTTTTGTGCTTATGCCAATAAAGTCAATGGATACATGTCAATATTGTTATTAAGAAAAACTGAAGTTTTCCAACATTCAACATCTTATTTATCATCTTGAGTATTATGTTCATTTTGATACTGTATTATCTTTAAATCATTGACACAAAAATCCAACAATGGGCCAATTAGAATTGCAAGAAAAGGAAGGCAAATTCAACTTTCTTTTTCTTGTCATGTGATCAGAAAAATGGTAAGCACATGTTTTATTACAGGTTCTCAGAAAATAAAACACTACATGGGAGTATTAAGGATCTCTCACTCCAACAAAAATAAAACACACACACACACAAAAAAGCCAAAAACAAAACTCAATTAGGATTATTCCCAAGTTTTATTCTGGTTATGGTGTAGTAAGCATGTTCTTTGGGGCTACAAAGATCTGAGACATTACCCTGCTATCATAATTACTAGCTGTGGTACTGAGCAATTATCTGACTCTCTTAGTCTCAGTTTCCTTGAAAGTAACATTGGAATCATAAAACCCTGCAAATGATTAAAAGTTAGACAACATATATGATATGCAGAAGGGCTGACTTTATGATCTCATGTATCAGATGCATTCAATTGCACTGGCTTCATATACTATCATTATTATTGCTATCTTACACTACCCACAATTTGTTTCATGGAGTTTGTTAGAATTGTCTGAGATGTTACTGCAGAGGAATATGATACCACAGAAAAGTCAGGGATATTTAGAGAAATGTTCACCCAAATGCCTATACATAAGGATTCAATAGCATACTACCTTGCCGAGTGGCAATAGTAAGCCATAAATTTGTAGAGCTGGAAAAGACCTTCAAATACCATCTAACAAATCCTCCCCTTTCCACGGATGATGATGCAGAACATGGAGAATTTATGCAAATGCAGGTCTTAAACTTACTCTTAGACATCTAGTTTTACAATAGTTTTATTTACATTCTTACTCCTCAGAGTTTCATTATAAAAATAGAAGAAAATATCACATTGTAATTGTTCTGCCCTTAGCTTATACATTCATTATGCACATTTTTTAAACCTTTGTTGAAATCCTACTACATGCCTGCAGATAGGAGTAAACAAACAAGTATAATTCTGAAGCTCACCATCCAGCAGTTAATATAACAAAATGAAAAACAATGCAAACAAAATCTCTTTAAAATTACAATACTGAGAGGAAGATGTAATATAATCTGTTACAAATTTTCTTTTAAAAATGCCAATAACTCTAATTTTTTGCAAATAAGGATAGTATATTTGCAAATAAGGATGCAGGTTGTTATTAACTAGTATAATTAAATGTTGTTCTAAACATATTAACAGTAAACATATTTTATATTTCAGTGACATCTCATACAAATTGCAATATTTTAATCAAGACATTTTAATCTCAGTCATACATTTCCCTGTTGTAAAATTTCATATCATTCATATCTAGTATACTATTCCTGCCCCTGTTTATTATAACATATATGCTAAAAGAATACATGCTTAAGAGATTTATTTTTGTAATGGTTTTATTTTGAATAACTACTACCAGTTTAAAAATGTCTAGGTGGAGAAGAGTTATAAATGCACATATTTACAAGGATTAGATCTCTGTCATTTAAGTCATAAATACACCTGAGGTATTTATTCCTGAACTTTATTTTACTTTGAATTTTGAAAAAGAACAGAAATTTAGCTAAATATTTTTGCTAATCTAAAATGAAATGAAATAAAATAAAAATACATGGCTCAGAAAATGTGATGTTGTCAAGGGATAATAATAATAATAATAATAATAATAATAATAATAATAATAATACTTATTCACTTCAAAATTGGATATTCTGTGTGGATTTCTTTTTTGTTTTGTTTTGTTTTGTTTTTGCAGTACTGGGAGTAGAACCTGGGACATTGTGCAACTTAGACTAGCACTCCACCACTGTGTGGCACTCCCAGCCCTTATTTTTATTTATTTTATTTATTTATAGACAAAGTCTCACTAAATTGTGCAGGCTGCCTCTGACCTTAAACTCACAATCCTCCTGCCTCAGCCTCCTGACTTGCTAGGATTATAGCTGTTAACTGTGGCATCAGGCTGCTCTGTGGAACTTTTAAGACAATAAATTTCACATTAAAAAAGGCAAGAATAGCCTATAAGTACATTTGTTTGGTTGGGCAAATATTGACCACATGTAAATATTAAAATTAAGCAACTTTAAAAATCAGTTTAATATTATCTTAATTTATCAAAATGTTAGGGTTATTAGCAATTCTTTTGCAAGCTGGGAGCTGTGGTACATCCTTTTAATGTCAGCAACCGGGGAGGCAAATGTAGGAGGATTTCAAATTTGAGGCCATAGGTGGCCTGCAAAATTTAGAGAGACCCTACCCCTAAATACAGAGATTAAAAAATGGGCTAGGAGTACAACTTAGTGGTTGAGTTCCTGCACAAAGCATGCATGAGTTCCTGGGTTCAATGCCCTTGTACTGAAGAAGCTAAAAAATAATAAAAGAAAACTCTTTGCAAGTTTTGAGAGAAAGAATTAATTGTTTATCTCCTAACATGCATAGAATTTGGTATACTGTTGATAGTTTACTTATATTTACCTAAGCCATAAAAGATCCTTTGGTGTCTGGTATATGTAACTGAACATTTTTAGTATGCATAAAAAATTTAGAACCCTAACCTAGCACTGACTAAGTTATCTAAGGATACTCATTTGTCCTTGCTATTAGGGGAGAAAACACCTCATTGTATTTTAATGAGAAGGCCTATTATTTTTATTCATTCAAAAGGAAAGCCATAAAATTTGACAATGAAGTCAAGGGCAGATCTATCTGTATAGATTCCAAAGTTAACACTCAAATTGCAAAACCTAGTAGCTGATTTCTATTCCTTTTTAATTTGGCATCTAAAATTCTACCTGTTGATCTTTTCCTCCTTCAGAAGCTATTTTCATTATTGGATCTTGTGAAATTCATCTTTGCTTTTATTCTCTCCTCTTGGTATTTCCTTTATAGCTCTATTTTACACAATCTTCTTTGTATACCTGAAAAATTGTTTTGTTTTTCAATCTCTCTTTCCTTATCTATCTCCTTTCTTACTTGTTAACTTATTCATTCCAAAAATTATCATACTTTTCTGTACACTAGCACCAAAAAAAAAAAAAAAAAAAGCTAGATTCTCAGAAAGGGGTAGTTAGAGGGAGAAACAAGAATTGAACCATTTTGTAACTTAGAGTCTTCTTGGTATACAGGCAAGTATACATGCATCATTAAACTATGATGAGATTAAAATAGTACTGTGGGCTATGAGCACATAGGAAGATTTCTTAATTCTCTCTCTGTGTGTGCACGTGTGTATGTTGTGCATGTGCTGTGTGGGGCACTCGCCTCCGGGTCCGGCCTGGAGATTCGGACGGGCTGCGCCACCGCGCACACAGATACTAAACACAATTCACTTGGGACCCTCAGGTGAGGGGCGCAGACTCCTGCAGCCCTTGGGACCCTGGCGGAGACGGGAGAAAGGAAAAGCCTCAGGCGATTTTGCCTTCCAGGGGCAAAAACACCTGTGTTGGTCGTCTCAGTGGTCACAAGGAGACAGCTGTTGCTTCCTCAGTGATCAGAGGGAGAGCAGGTTCCTTTCCTTGTTGATGATTGCGACGAGAGAGCATGTTTTTCCTCATCAAAGGTCCGGGGGAGAGCAGTGGGAGAGGTGCTTCCTCATCGGTGGTCTGGGCAGGAACAGGCGAGAAGGCGCAGAAAGGGATGCCAAAAAAAAAAAAAAAAAAAAAAAAGATCGCGCTGCCAACAGTGCAGCTCTTTATGTAGTTTGCCCATGGAATGGCCTGAGCCAATCAGCTTTCAGGCCAGTTGTCCAATCAGGAAGGGTTTTGTACAAACGTGCAACCAAGTTACCTTCATTTTCCTTAGATTTCTAACTTACAAACCAGATATTCAAACGCCATTTTCCCAGTTTGGGAGTTTTTGCCAATTTCCCCCCAATTTTTTCCCTACATGCTGGTGGTAAGACAAAGCTGTTTCACAATATATATCAGCTAATATAGATCATCGAAATGGAGCTCAGAAGGTTGAGTGGTTGTTAGCTCATTGAAAAAGGGAAAGAATAATAAAAAGAAGAGATAAATTGTTATGTGAGAATTCCAAAGTACATTGGATCAACAAACAAACTATAAAAGAAAATACATACTTCAGAAAGGCTAAAGAGGTGCACATGACTATAGAACAGAGTTGGGATTAGAATTGCTGCTTGGAATGAATATTGGTGAGAAAATAGACAGGAGACATGAGTAGGGTCAAATTAATGCTGGATCCTATAAAACATTAAGGGATATGGCTTTGATCTGAAAAACAATGAACATTTATTTTCTTTCAAATTCAGGAGTCACAGCAGGCTGAGGTTCATATTTACAATCCCCAATAAGTATTACCCTAAGCTATTGCTCCTTCTTTAAATTCTCTCTTCAATTTCACACTGATTGTCCTCAGAAAGTCTCATATTTGCAAACTCTACATGCATCTCTCTATTAACATGCCAGATATGATTCCGTTGTCTTCACACATATCAGAAAGATCCAAATCTCCCTAAGGGTATATGGTTAGGGGCTAAGCATTGTCAGAGAAAGTTTGTTGAATAAAATATTAATCTTATGAGATCTTCCTTGTAATACTCTTTAGTTATTTTTTCTTTTAAAATGATTGAAGCTCTCAGGTATAGGTAATTCTGCTGCTTCATTGACACCATTCAGACCCTTCCCATGCCCCAACACAGCAACAGCTGCCTGGCAGTGGAACTGGGAAACTGCTCCAGGACAGGCTGGAACAGAGGCAGGATTGGAACCATTACTGTCCTTTCCATGGTTTCTGAGTCCAGTAGGGCAGTGAAGGACATTGCTGCAGCTCATGAAGTTTTGTTGGAGGTGGTGGCAAAGGAAAATTCAACCCCACCACTCAAACTAGTCAGGCAGGAACATCTCCCCCACCCATGGCAGCTAGGATAGGAGGGTCCATTGTCTTGGCACAGACTGTGTTGTTATTGAGATGACAGAAGCAGGGAGCACAGGTAGGTAGGTCCAGAGCATGGTTGAGGCAATTTGACAGCAAAACCTTGGTTCTTGTATTTGGTATATAAAAAAAAAATTATACTAGATACAGAAGTTCTAGTAGAGAGTAAAGGAAAGGTTTATTTAAGAGAGAATCCCTTTGAACAGTCAGCCATTGAAAACCCTATGAGGGTCTCTATGAGTCGGATACCAACTCGACGGCAACTAACAACAACAACAACAACCTTTAGGGAATAATTACAGGTAAAACTGAGGCACCTGGAGAACCTCAGGTCAATCTGCAAAGGAATTTGGAAAAACCTGTATTCCCAGGGTGACTCTGCATGAAAATATTTCTATTCCCCAAAGGAAGGTAAAAAACCAGAGAACCCAAGAGTTAAGCAGGATTTTAGAAGGAAAAGTGCCTGGGTTACAGAAGGTGGCAGGCCTGAGAGAAGAGAGAATCCAGCATATGGTTGCTGGAGAGAGAAGAGCAAGGAGTGGAGAGGAAGAAAAGAGAGGAAAAGAGAGGAGCTGAAAAAGAGAGATTAGGCACATGATCTCTCTAGTTTTATTTAAACTAGAGTACTCCCAGTGTGACATCTGCCCTGGATGTCCAGCTCTGGGTGCCCAATGTGATGTGAGCCTAGGGTCTTTGTTTAGTAAATGGCTCACGTACTTGGATAGGGTGTTTGAACCATTAGAAAACGTCCTTCCAATGTCCTCAGAGATGCACATGGCTTGATTCACCATAGCCAAAGGGCAGGAGCCATCTTTAATCCCTTTTTCCTCCATAAGGCCTTCCAATGGCAAAGCTAGCCACCTGACAGTGTGAGGGAGTAGGTTTGTGGTTAGCAGGAGGGAAGATGAGTGCATGTGTGAATGGCTATATAAACAGCTCTCTTCTCACACTCCTTGCTGAGAGCCCTTCCTCCTGTGCTCTGCTCCCTCAGTGCTACATCCAAGAAAGCCATGAGTGTTTTATTGCCTAGTTGTCCTTATCATGAGTGTGGAACCCTCCCCACGTTGCCAGCCCAGGCACTCTCAGCAGCACCTAGATGGTGGCTAAAGAGTTTAGAGAGCTGCCAGAAGTAGATACTATGGAATGTGGGGACTGGAAAGACCTGCAGAAAGCTGAGACGATAAAGGACTTAGGAAGTGCAAAGGTGAGAGAAGAAGGAAAGATGAGGCAAAGAAACAAGACTGTAGAAAAGGTGTAGGCCCCAGACTGCTGAATAAGTTCTACAAAGCTGCTGAGAATTACTAATTCATGCTGCTGAGGAGCTATCCCACTAAGGGCTGAGGGTCCCAGCATCCTAAACTCAGAGCTATAACATTAGCTGCTGGGTACTGGGCCCTGGCACTTAAAGCCCAGAGTTTACTACTAAGAGCAGAGAATCCCAGCACCCTTAAGCCCAGAGTCACTGACACTAAGGGAGCTGTATTTTTCCAATTCATAATTTACATCTGAATAGAGCAAAGAACCTTCATCCAATTGATATCAATCTTTCTCACATGAACAAACTTGTTCTTTTTTGGTTTGCTAAATTACATACCATGGCGAAGAATATCATCCTTCATTAAGTTACCAAATTCACAAAAGCAAAACCACTCTTGAACTTTTGCCTTTCTCTTAACCTCACACTCAATCACTTGTTAAGTGCTATTAATTTTGCTTCCCCTAAGCAAGTAAAACCTGTCCATTATTTGCGATCTCAGCAGGACTTGCCTCCAGGTAAGAACATGAATATTTTTCTTGTTGATTATTGCAATAGCCTATAACTTATGTCTGTGCCTCTTTACTTTTCCTTTGTTAGTATATCAATCATATTGTCACAGGACAATCCTTCAAAAATCATAAACCCAGCTGGGTTATACAGTGGTCCACCTCTTGAATCAAATGTTCTGGCTCTAGGACTATGTGAACTTTTAAGTCATATTCTCTCAATCTGTCTCACTTTCTCTCTCTCTCTCTCTCTCTCTCTCTCTCTCTCTCTCTCTCTTTCATATATGGGTTGTTGTTGTTGTTAGGTGCCGTCGAGTCGGTATCCGACTCATAGAGACCCTCTGTACAACAGGGGAAACACTATTGTCAGTGCTTCTCTGCTGTTCATAGGGTTTTCAATGGCAGATTGATTTTTGGGAGGGGGTTGCCAGGTCCTTCTCCCAAGCCTACAGCTTCTGGTGTTCCCAGGCGGTCTCCCATCCAGGTA